>VDFB02339571.1:0-63933 GCA_007258455.2 Sequoia sempervirens
TCACCTAGATGCAATAGTGCTAAGTGGACCATTAAATATCATGAGAGATGGGTTCTTGTTGAACCACTACTCATGAAACATGGGTCAATGAGTTTGACTCGAAACTACACGGTTGAATCCTGATAGCAATATCATAATTTGACACGTTGTGGAAAAATACCTCCTACTTATCAGCGATGACTAAAGAGGGGCTCTATTATGAATGGTTCATAAGGAACAACACGTGTTGAAGGGTTTGCAAATGGGGTAACAACTCAAGCGGGCTTAACCTTGGAGAAAACTCCCTGGTTAAGCGCGCTTGAGCTGGAGCAGTACTGGGATGGGTGACCTCAGGAATGAGGACCGGTCTTCACCTCATGAGCATCACCTAGATGCAATGAGTGCTAAGTGGACCATTTGTTATCATGAGAGATGGGTTCTTGTTGAGCCACTACTCATGAAACATGGGTCAATGAGTTTGACTCGAAACTACATAGTTGAATCCTGATAGCAATATCATAATTTGACACGTTGTGGAAAAATACCTCCTACTTATCAATTGATGAGCTAAAGGGGCTCTATAATGAATGGTTCATAAGGCACAACACTTGCTGAAGGTTTTGCAAATGGGGTAACAACTCAATCGGGCTTAACCTTGGAGAAAACTCCCTGGTTAAGCGCGCTTGAGCTGGAGTAGTACTGGGATGGGTGACCTCCCGGGACGGACCAGTGCTTCACCTCTGTGAGCATCACCTAGATGCAATGAGTGCTAAGTGGACCATTCGTCATCATGAGAGATGGGTTCTTGTGAACCACTACTCATGAAACATGGGTCAATGAGTTTGACTCAAAACTACACAGTTGAATCCTGATAGCAATATCATAATTTGACACGTTGTGGAAAAATACCTCCTATTTATCATTATCCTTTTGTCTACCATGCTTGTTGGACGTTCTTGTAATATAACTTGGCGAATACTTGCTTTGTTAGGTACGTCCTAGCAAGGTTTCTGTATGTCACGTGTGAACAAGAATACTCCTATCTATTTGTTGAGTCAAAGTCCATCACACTAGGTGCAACGCCATCTTGGTTCTTTATACCCTGATGCATCATGCCTACGTGTGTTATCAAACATAAGGTAATTGGCCCTTTTAAAATCCCAACTCCTCGGTAAGAAAATCATCATCATCATCATCATCATCTCTAATAAAGTTGGCTAGTTGGTGTCTCTTGTCATCATCTTATTTTCTTCCTACTTCCTTTCGCACTAACATCACGTCATGAATAGTTAATCATCATCATCAGTGCATCCATCCTGCATCCACAAACCATCAGCATACCACATATCATTCATATCATATCATATAGAAAGCATTAATCATACCACATGCATTCATCCCCTTCATTGCATAATATAGATTGGTTATTCTAAACATCTCATAAACAATACATTTATCATCTATTTTCATAATCATAAAAGCATCATCATATCATATCATGTGCATCCATATCATCCATGCATCATCATATCATCCATTACATATAAATATCATAATCATCTCATTTATATCATCAATAATGTAACTATCATGGTACAAATCAGGATCAAGTGGGTGTAATATATAAAAATAGGCATGAGGCTACCCATGGCTGATGACTGTCTACATCATCAAATTTGTCTACATCTAATATTTGAGTTGAACTGATCTTGAACCTCTTTGTTGAGAGATCGACCCTCAAATCAAACCTCTTCGCTTGATCTCTCAAGGGGGAAATATACCGGCGTAATTCTTTTCCCTGGGGCAACAGTGGGGCATCAGAAAAAAATTAGAGAATTTTTTACTTTTGATCATGGCAAGATTATTCTTTGAACCAACGTAACAAGTGCATCACTTCAAAGAGGGGAAAAATGTAGACATAGAAAATATATAGATTGATATCACACTCGATCTTGATCTACTAACATCGCTTCATCCTGAATCATCCCTCTGTCTAACCATTTAATCAAATAGCCTTATTTGATTAAAGTCATCATAATTCCCCTTTTAATTAAATAAATCCCTCAATTTAATTAAATCATTGTCTATGTGTAATTAGCTAGGTCATTTCATCTTCCTATCTTTATTTAATTAACTAATCCATATTATTTGATTAAATATCTAAAGATCGTCTAATTAAATTAAATAAATCAAACATTTATCTAATTTAATCTAACATCACCCCCCTTTGGTTAAATAAATCAAAATATTTATTTAACTAGGTCTTAATCATTTTCATCTCTTTTTGATTTATTTCAACCCACAAATCTAAATCAAATAGTTAAATCACCTATCTCCTCTTAAATTAATCAAATCTTGATTAATTTAATCCTAATCACTCAAATCCTTTGCAACTTGCGCATGAAAATCAATTTAATTGATTTATAAATCATCTATTTTCATTCAAAAAGGTATCAAAGATGGAATATTCTTCAAATTTGAAATCTCCCCCCAAAAGGACTTGTCCCTTCCAACAAAGCATTTAACATCTCTTACAAGTCATTTTCTTGAGCCATGTGACATTAACTTCACCTTTCACCTCATCCTTCAAGCCATATTTTGAATTTGAATCTCCCCCCTCTTTGCACATTCTTCAAAACTTGCACATCCTCCATCCATTCACAAGTTGACAAGTGGCACTTTGCCATTGGCTAATTATTAATCCCACATTGCTCTATTTTGAACATTCATCCATCTTGGCATTCTATAAATAAGAGACTAATCTCCTCATTTTATCATCCACAAATTATGCAAAGTTACCATGCTCAAATATCTATCAAATTTCATCCATTCTTATTGAATCATAGCTAGGTTATGCAAATTTTCTTATTGGAGCATTCATCAACATCAACAAAGTGGATCAAATCTCTTCATCACATCAAGCTTGCATCATTAGGAATTGGGAAAGGGCCAATTTTCACATCAAATTGGAACCAATTCCCCCATGGGATCAAGAGTTTGCTTGCTTAATTAGGATTCAATCTTTATTTTGTTATTTCATTGTGTTTTTCATTGTTTTTTCCTAATTTGAGTTATGTTAATGGATTTCATGGGGAATCCTTGTTCTTACTTGCAATCTCTAACTTAATGTGTTTTTTCTCATTGTTTTGCAGGTATTAGGATTGGGGTTCACACACAATGAAACCAAATGCATGCTCTAGATATTGTAGTTACAAATCTAAATTCGAAAAAATTAGAATTTTATTCTTCATAGAAAAAAAATTATGTGCTTTATAGTACACACCACACTTTTAAAATGGTGTTTACTGTTAAAAAAATAGTTATCAAAGGAGATGGAAAAATAAATGCAATTTGATTTCGTTTTTGTTTTAATATATTTAGAATCTACAAACAAAATGTCAAAAATCACTAGTTTATTTCAATATATCACGGTTTAGTAGCTATAGGTGTTAGAAAGTGAAGATTTAGCTCAAAATGTTTATTTCATGTCAAGTTTGGCCAAAAAGTGTAACCTACTATTGTGGGATCACCCTACTATGAAAAAATATTTTTTGGAGAACATACAAAAGCTACATTGTACACCTAAGGTTATTGTTAATGATCATGGTCCTATCTTCACTAGTCACTTTTGAAAAGATGTATTCTCATGTTTGGGTACTTAATTGGCTCACAATTCTTCATACCATCCTCAATTTGATGGGAAAACTAAGGTTGTTAATGATTGTTTGGAAGGATATCTACATTGTTTCACTTCATATAAACAATCTCAATGGGTAGATTGGCTACCACTAGCAGAATGGTGGTATAACACTTTCTTTCATAGTTCATAAAAATGTCTACATTTATGGAACTATACGGATATCAACCTCCTTCCATCACATCATCATTGAAGGTGTCACTAATAGTTCAGGGAGTGGAGGACCACTTGCTTCATCAACAATAGGAACTCTCAGGACTCAAGGAGAATTTAGCCATGGCACAAAATCAAATGAAACAACAAGCGGACCAACACCGTAGTGAAAGAAGTTTTGAAATTTGGGATTGGGTCTTTTTGAGATTGCAACCTTATAAGCAAATCTCACTGAAGCAACATAAAAGAGTAATAAGTTGTCTCCAAAATATTATGGCCCATACCAAATCATGTAGGAGATAGGTAGTGTCACCTACAAGTTGGAGTTGCCACCTACAACAATGATATTTTCAGTTTTTCATGTTTCTTATTTGAAGAAGGTAATTGGGCACAATATCCATACTCAGATATTATTACCCAAGCTTGATGAAGAAGGAAGAATCATCTTGGAACCAGAGTGCATTCGTCAAACACACACAAAGAAGATAAGGACTAGAACACTCATTGATTATCTCATCCAATGGAAGAATTTACTAGCTAAAGATGCCACATGAGAAGATGAGGAGTTCATTTAGAAGAATCTACACTTGATTATTATTGAGGACAATACTTCTTTGAACAAGGGGGCATGCCACACCCTTAATATTAGTGTACATCAAGCTATGAATAGTTAGCTTGTGGCTATCTTAACTCCTAATTAAGTCATGTTATCATTATTATATTATCATTTAGTTAGTTAGGTCGACCTAGGTGTTATCCTGGGCATAAATAGGTATATATAGGAGGTTGTGAGTCTTATTCCATCATCATATTGTGAATTGTGTTCTCACTAGAGATATTTGGAGGTTTTCCCCCTCGAAGTGGCTTGTTATTATCAGTTATTATCAAGTATTTACAACATAATCAATATCATATTTTTATTGTGCAAATTATTTCATTATAGATAGACGGAAATAGAGAGAGAGAGAGAGAGAGAGAGAGAGAGAGAGAGAGAGAGAGAGAGAGAGTAGTTCGAGTCAAATAAGGGGATCAAGATAGTGATGGAGAGAGGTCTAGAGCATAAAGGATAAATAATGAGTGATGATAGAGAGAGAATGAAAGATGATACAACTTGTTGATTACTAAAATTTGACCTCCTGATTATTGAAGTTTGACACGCTGATTACTAAAATTTGTCTGTCTAAAAAATAATAAGATCTTCCAAAAGCTAGATTTTGCAATATAACTGTAGACACCTAAAAATGGTCTGGAGAATCTAATTAATTAAATACGACTTATTTGATTAATTAATCTTAAATTCATCTACTTAATAAATAAATAGAAATATTTATTTATATTAAGTTCATTATTAATTCTTCTATTTTATCATATTATTTCTCTCTTAATTAAATAAACAAAATTAAATACTTTGTTTTATTTAATTATTATCATTATTATTTCTTCTATACTTTATCCATTAATTCCATCTTAAATTAAATACACAGCTTCAATAATTTGTGTTATTTAATTACCTCATCACATTTCTTCTTAATTAAATAAAGATATCTTAAAATCTTTTATTTAATTATCATATTCCTTTTATTTTAATTTAATAAACAAATCCTATGGTTTGATTTATTAAATTATTTAATCTTCTTTTGCTAAATTTAAATAAATCAAAAATATTTAAATTAATGCAAAAATCATTTAACACTATTCACTCACCAATAAAATTAGATTTTTAAAATCTAATTAATTCTACTGTCATTCACGGGAAGAGCTTTGGGGACAAACCTATAGGAAGTCCTCTCAATCTTCTTCCTCCAATCTTCCCTCTCATCTTGCCTAGTGTTTTCATGGGGAGGAACAATCCTCCATGATCAGCGCCATCTTCTCATCCCATGCCATTCAATTCTCCAGATTGAATCCCAGCCTTTTATCCCGTATTCCTGTGCAAATGTGTTGCCGTGAAAGCTATAAATACAGCTCTTTGGCTACAGGAAATGGATCCCAACCTATGCAATCTTACTCTGCAGGTTTTCCAAAACATCCAGCATTCATCTAGCAATCAAGCATCCAGCATCCATCCAACATCCATCCAGCATTCATCCAACATCCAGCATTTGCAGTCATGGCTGCAATCACAGTAGTTTTAAGCATTTAATCATATAGGAAATAGAATAGTTCAATTCTCATTCTCTAAGTGTCATTTCAATAGTCTAATTAGTTTCTAAATCTGAGAGCAAAGTAGATTAGAGAGATCTTTAGAGTTAGAGAGCAATAGGATAGATTTCTAAAGATTTCTAGTTTAAATTAGCTTAATTTTCTTGAATCTTAGATGCAATGTCCTATTTAGAAGTGTAGATGCATTGTTAGTTTGTTTAACTCATTCTTACGCTTACATTTTGGCGCCCACTGTGGGGCTTAACCCCATTATTTTGCTTAATTTTTGAGAAAAGTGTCTTACAGGTATCGGCGTGTTTGTTTTCGCGGAACCGTGGTTTTTTATAGCGCGTCGGAGAGATTCTGTAGCGCGTCGGAAAAAATTTATAGCGCATCGGCCGTCTATTTTAGTGCGCCGCTCAAATGTTTTAGCGCGCCACACAACTGTTTTAGCGCTTCAATAGAATGTTTTAGCGCTTCAGGACAATTCTGCAGCGCTTTGGGGCTCTGTTTTAGCGCTTTAGAGCTCTGTTTTAGCGCATTAGATTTAGTGTTTTGATAGTCAATCTTAAAATGGCCATATCTTGGTCATACGGATGTCTTTTTTGATATTTTTTTTTTGAAATGGGGTAGAATTTCATAAGATATGAAATGGTGTAGGTATTTATCACTTTTTGTAGAGTTAAAATTTTCAATTTTATATTTAAAGTCAAATCACATTGTAACTTGGTCTAAGGTTTAGGGTTTTCTTGCTTAATCATTCATCTAACCCTTATATCTTCTTATTTCTTGATCTCATATAACATTTGGAGCATTTACATAGGTTTTAAGAAGAAAATGGAGCATTTAAGTGAAAGAAAGAGCATTTGATATTCATTGTAATAGTGTTTTCGAACACTCATGGGAAAATAACCCATCATATATTTTGTTTCATTCTTGCTTTAGGACCAAATAGCATCGATGAAAATGTATCTTTTTATCTGGATCAGACGCATCCGCTGCTAGATTTTGTTCTTTAATCTCTTTTTGGTTAAAATTTATCAATCCTAGGACAGAAAACGAGTTAAAATTTATCAATCCTAGGACAAAAAATGGATAAAATTTGATCAATCCTAGGATAGAAACTTCATTATTTCTTGTGGGATTAAAATTGAACATCATGCTTGTTATGGAGCAATATCTCCATATAGATTAGATAATTTGTCTTTTGGGTTTTAAAAAGTGAACAACTTCTTTGCTATGATTGGGTGATAGGTTTATGCTCTCCCCTTGACTGGGTGCATCAGAATACCAAACTCACTTTTACTTTGTGCATTTTCAAGCTTTCATTAAAATCTTTAGACATGCCTGCCGTAGTGGGAAAAAGTACTCACCCTACGAGAACGACCTGAGTGGGGACAGCCAAAAGCCATGGCATTCCAACCCACTTTAAAATTTATGTGAATTTGGGGAAACCCTCTTTCAACGGAAGTGTGCAGGATAACCATCCCCAAAATCTTTGTTCTAAAGATTGGGAGGTCTCTCAAGGGAGTTTATCTATTTTCTACTCTAAACGGAAACCCTATCTAAGAACTTAGAAATAGAAGCACGCTTGTCAGTTTCTAAACATTGTAATACTCGGCGGTGCAGGGGCGGGGAAGAATCTACCCTCAAGCACTCACCATATAATTGCCAAGGACTGTTTGCTCAGGGGATCCAGTATCCACTTCCGTCACTCTGAGTACGCACTTGAAAAAGACAAAAACACGGGCGCCCTCTAGGGGGTGACATGGCTGTGTGAGTCGACGCAATTCCAAGCTGTGGGCCGTTCGAATATATAACAATGACCTTTTGTCTCTAGGAGTGAGTCTGTTTGAATTATCT
This sequence comes from Sequoia sempervirens, assembly GCA_007258455.2. Classification (NCBI taxonomy): domain Eukaryota; kingdom Viridiplantae; phylum Streptophyta; class Pinopsida; order Cupressales; family Cupressaceae; genus Sequoia; species Sequoia sempervirens. The sequence goes on from VDFB02339571.1 coordinate 7,835, forward strand.
TATCTTGTCATCAAACCAGTGAAAATCAAGAGGAACCATGTTTTGTTCTTGAACATACACTCTTTGTTTAAGAATTTAGGATTTAATCAACAACAATTCTATTTTTGCTTGCTGTGTTTTCTTGTCATTAAAACAGATAAGATCATCCCAAAAAGAAAACACAAACCACCATGGCTGAAATAGATGAGGATAAATTGAATGCTTTAGCTTATCAACTGGAAAACCTTCAACAACAAATCTGGGAAACAACCACAAAGAGATATCTAATGCCAAACATCTACCCATATCCTCTTGACCAAACAATGAACATGAGACCTTCTTCACCAACAACTCCATCATCCAAGTTCAATATCTTTGAATTTTTCCAAAATTTCAATAAGCCCAAATCTCAGTCCTCAAATACAAATGATATTGAATAATCTTATCATGTCATGCATTTGTCTCCATCCACCATAAGCCAAAATGAACCTCAAGATTCTTTCACTCAAGTTAACAATTCCATCCAATCATCCTCTTCTATCATATCTTCTACATCCAATGATTCATGTCAATCTCTCAATCCAAAGCATGCTAACATAGACTCCCCTACACATCAAGATAAAAATATTCTTTCCACTCCATCCAATGATTCCACAATCTCACAAAGTCTTCCCATCTTTGATCAAGATCCCATTTCTCAAGAATCTTATGATGATCCCCTCCTTTCACTTTCCATCCAAAATAATTCACATCCATCTCAAGAGACAAATATCCTTCCAAGTTCTTTTTCCAAATCATCTAATCAATCCATACCATATCATGATTCTATTGCATCACAAGATCATGATAGTTCTTCCATCCTATCTAATGATTTCTTACCAATTGACAATCAAGACATGCTTTCTACAAAATCTCATGATTCCCTTCCTCATCAAGATCAAGATATGCTTCCATTCAAGGATTCCCTTTCATCCCATGAAGATGTTTATCCTTCTCATAATCAAGATATGTCTTTCATACCACCTCATGATCCTTTTCCAAGTCAAGATCAAAATATCCCATCATCCCCATGTCAAGAGCCTATCACACCTATTCAAGCTATCCATGAACCCCATACCTATAAATTGGGATCCTCCACCTTTATCCATTCTGGTTTGCTTCCAACACCTATCCTTTCATCCATATCATATCCTCCCCAAAATGAACTTGCATCTTGTTTCACAAACAATACATATCCCATTGGTAAACAAATGTGTCAAAGTATGAACTACAAAGGCAAAGGATTAGGCATTCATGAACAAGGTATCCTAGAACCCCTTTTTATTCAAAAACACCCATATCACCATGGCCTTGGTTATATACCTAAGTGATCTAGTCCATCAAACCTACCATCTATCCTAGGTTCTCATCTTAGTCCATCAAACCTTCCATCTATCCTAGGTCCTCATCCTAGTCCATCAAACTTTCCATCTATCCTAGGTCCTCATCCTAGTCCATCAAAATCTCCATCTATCCTAGGTCCATATCCTATTCCTCAAGAACAACAAAGGCACACATCTTTGATGCCCTTTATGAAAAATTTTCAAGGCCACAAAGGCCCACTAAGCAAATATCGAAGTCAAAAATCATGTGGATTCCTAAAAGTCTCATAGAAGCAATAAAATCAAAATTGGCATCTAAATTCGCTTATCCAAAAGCTTCCTCCAATTTTACATATAATAACCTATCACTTTCCAAATCCATTCTTCCTCCATCACTCCACCATCCTTCAAGGTGTGTGCCAATGTTGAGCTTGTCATCCTCTCCATCTATTCATTATCCAACATTCATCCCCCATCATTCCCCTTTAATCCAAACCTTTGCATAAATCCTTAGTCTCTTCCATCATACCATTAATCTACCAACATTTATGAGTCTAATTTCCATTGCCATGGTTAATTAAAGGGATAATTGGTTGTGAAACTCAATGTTAAAGTCCTTCCTCCATCTCCCTATCATCCATATCCTATCTTCCATATTCCTCTTGCACTCTACACTTAGGGGCAAGTCTCATCCATCTTATCATTCATGGTCATTATCCTTTCTACGCTCATTCCTTACGTTTCCACTTTTGATCTTGATAAGGTTAAGAATCTTCTTGAACATCATATATGCTTTATCCATATCTTTCATACCATATCTTTTATCTCATCCATATTCCATCATTCTTACTAGATACATCCTTTCTTTTCATCCTTGGTTTTGATGAAGAATGGGGGCAAAGCACTTGGTCCTTGTGTATATATCTTGATCATCCCATTTATTATCGTTATCCTTGCATTATTCCATTCCATATCTCCTAGCTTATCAAAATCCATGTCATCATGTCCCTTTGCAACCTTGAATCTTATCATGCAAATCATATTTGAGCCTAGCTGTAAAACATTATCCAATCCTCATATCTTTTGTCAATCAATTGTCAACAATCATCAATCTTTTTGTACTTAGAGGATATCAGTAATCCTAAGTACTTATCATCATCATGCCTTATGGAATCAATCATTCTTGGCATATTAATCAATCAACTATTGTCATCTTTTAACAAGAGATATGTTGCTTGTGTAACATGTTTTGCAGTGACTTTCATTTTGATCTATCATTTATCCATGGTTGCATTACCTCTATTGTGGTTCATCTTGTTCCTTCAATCAATCATACCATCTCATTCCAAATCAAATATCTTGAAAATCCAAAAACATAAAAAAATCAAAATCCAAAAACATCAGAAAATCAAAATCCAAAAACATCAGAAAATCAAAATCCAAAAACGTCAGAAAATCCATCAAAATCCAAAAACATCATAAAATCAAAATCCAAAAACATCAGAAAATCCATCAAAATCCAAAAAACATCAGAAAATCAAAATCCAAAAACATCAAAAGATCAGAAAATTCATGCGAAAACATTCAAAATTGCAAAAACACAAAAATAGAGTCTACATCAGTCAGAAAATGGATTATGTGTCAGTCGAACTACGTGGTCTCTACGTGTATAACGTAGGCAAGACTAATCTTTGATCAGTCCCCGAGACCCCTAGGATAGATCTTTAGGTTACATCATTTGGTCGAACATCTGAGAATATCATGCAAACATCAGCACACACATTTCAACATTGATGATCTAATCTGAATAATGATTTGAAAATACATTAAGTATATTTTGAATTATTGTGCTTTTTATTTTTATCATTTGCTTATCATTTCTTTGGAGCTACTCGATGATGTATTGAACTAGAGAAGCAAGGAAGGAGAATGATACTTTTCTTTGTTTGTTGTTTGTGAGTTAGTCATTATTATTTTGTGAATTGTCACGAGAAGTGCTCTACCAAGTATCATGGATGACATTCCGATTCACTTAAGAAAATGATTAATTCTTGTCTGTTTACACAAGAAATGCTCAGGTCATCTTGATTTAATTATACCTTGATGCTTGTGTTCGCTTGAAATATCAAAAATCATGAAAGAAGTACTCAGGTCATCATTGGTCTATCTCATATCATTGATGCTTGTATTTTCTTTCAACATTTTTAAAAAGCTCAGTGATGATACAAAGCAAAATCAAAAGATTGTTGAAATGACACTTAGATTTGCATGGTAAAATAGATTTGCATGATAAAATAGATTGCATCCATATTAGTCTTGCATATGCATTTATAGATTTTTTTCAAAGCTACCAATTTCAATCTCAAAAGCTACATGTATGCCCTCTCCTCATCATATCACTATCTCTTCAATAATTATTAGGATAATATATAATTGTTTTCCTAATCACCTCTTTCTGAATCAATTTCTTTCATTTCAATCATCTCAAATTCCATCCTATCTTAATCTATTATGTCTAGCACAAATCATTTAATTGCATCCTTGGTTTTGTTCCCAACCTTGTTACAAGCCTTGATCCAATCATCATCATCATCGGGATGTATCTTTCCCTATCCTTTTGTGTTGTTTTGGGATGTATCCTTCCCTCATCAACAACACTCTTATCATCATCATCATCATCAATCAATCTTGGCTTACAACTTGACTTGGGCAACATCATGTTTATCCTTGAATTCATTTGTTCTTACTTTTCATCTTCTCCTTCCATTATCTCTTCCTCATCTCATCTCCTAGCCTATTCATCACTTTGCATCATCAAGTCTCAGTACATTAATCACTCCTATACTGAGGCATATCATATCAATCAAAGAAGTCAAACCACATTGCCTAATCAAATCTGAATTAGCTCTGATGAGACTTTGATCAAATCTTGTGAGCATCTATCATTGATCCTCACCTATCATGAGGTCAATTATCAATCAATCATTGATCCTCTCCTATCATGAGGTCAATCATCAATCAATCATTGAATCTCACCTATCATGAGATCAATAATCTTCTAAGCTACCAGGATCATCAATCATCATCATAATCAAATGGAGGAATCAGTATTTCTTTATCGGGAGATAAATTGTTTCATCATTGTTTTTTCATCAAATCATCATCAAATCATCAAATCATCATAAAAATTCAGAAAAATCATAAAAAATTCAAAATTCATCAATTTATCTCCCGTGGGGGCATATATCGCTATCATTTCAAAATTCAATATCTGGGGCAAGTCTGGAGCATATTTCAAACTTTTCGTCAATACTGGCAACTGAGGCAAAATCATTCTTCGAAGCAATGTGTAAACACATCACTTCAAAGAGGGGCAAAATGTAGACATCTAAAAATGGTCTGGAGAATCTAATTAATTAAATATGACTTATTTGATTAATTAATTTTAAATTCATCTACTTAATAAATAAATAGAAATATTTATTTATATTAAGTTCATTATTAATTCTTCTATTTTATCATATTATTTCTCTCTTAATTAAATAAGCAAAATTAAATACTTTGTTTTATTTAATTATTATCATTATTATTTCTTCTATACTTTATCCACTAATTCCATCTTAAATTAAATACACAGCTTCAATAATTTGTGTTATTTAATTACCTCATCACATTTCTTCTTAATTAAATAAAGATATCTTAAAATCTTTTATTTAATTATTATTTTCCTTTTATTTTAATTTAATAAACAAATCCTATGGTTTGATTTATTAAATTATTTAATCTTCTTTTGCTAAATTTAAATAAATCAAAAATATTTAAATTAATGCAAAAATCATTTAACACTATTCACTCACCAATAAAATTAGATTTTTAAAATCTAATTAATTCTACTGTCATTCACGGGAAGAGCTTTGGGGACAAACCTGTAGGAAGTCCTCTCAATCTTCTTCCTCCAATCTTCCCTTTCATCTTGCCTGGTGTTTTCATGGGGAGGAACAATCCTCCATGATCAGCTCCATCTTCTCATCCCATGCCATTCAATTCTCCAGATTGAATCCCAACCTTTTATCCCATATTCCTGTGCAAATGTGCTGCTGTGAAATCTATAAATATAGCTCTTTGGCTACAGGAAATGGATCCCAACTTATGCAATCTTACTCTACAGGTTTTCCAAAGCATCTAGCATTCATCCAGCAATCAAGCATCCAGCATCCATCCAGCATCCATCCAGCATCCAGCATTTGCAGTCATGGCTGCAATCACAGTAGTTTTAAGCATTTAATCATATAGGAAATAGAATAGTTCAATTCTCATTCTCTAAGTGTCATTTCAATAGTCTAATTAGCTTCTAAATCTGAGAGCAAAGTAGATTAGAGAGATCTTTAGAGTTAGAGAGCAATATGATAGATTTCTGAAGATTTCTAATTTAAATTAGCTTAATTTTCTTGAATCTTAGATGCAATGTCCTATTTAGAAGTGTAGATGCATTGTTAGTTTGTTTAACTCATTCTTACACTTACAATAACTCCTAAAGATCTGAAACCACTCTCAAACATATTCTAAAACTGAATACATGAAATATAACTTAAAGTATAAAAATGTAAACTATATACATGTAATCACATAATGCGAGTGCGTTATAACACACTTGCATTTTGTGAACTTGCATTTAAATAATGTAGTCAAATTTTTGTTTGCTTTGGAAATTTCCAAGCCTTTGGCTTGGACTTTCATTAGGCTTCCAACCCAAAAGCTTGGAGTGACTTTTCAACATCCAAAGATGTGTTTTTCCAAATTGTAAGAAAAGTGACATGATCTCGAGCTTGCTCCCCATTAGTTTTGCATATGTTTCAAGGTAAACTAAAAAACACCACAATAATGTTAAGCTCTCTTTGGGTAAAAGCACAAAGCTGTGTCACACTTTTGGCCAACTTATCAACACAAGTGAATTTAAGTATTTCTACCTAAAAATAAATTTTGGTCAAATATATGATCTAGTAAGATTCGTTCTAGCTATGTCAGATATGTCCACAACTTTTCCAACAAAAAATGTTGGCTAAATGAATATGTAGCAGCACTTTGAGGCCAATTTACCAAAAGAATAAAATTATTTGAAAAACTTTGCGTTTCAACAACTCCTACTCATGTAAATAATATTAATTTAAAATGTAAAAACACCCTTTGGTAGATCCATGAGTATAGTTTTCAAAAAATAAAATAAATTAATAATTTAATTATTATGTATATTTTATATTATAATTTTACTAAAAGTGGCTTTTCAACATAAAAATATTAGGTTGATTACCATGCCAAGAAAAATCCTAAAATAAATAAATAAATCAACTAGTAAATAAAAGTCAAACATATTGTGAGTCTCTACTATTCATTTCTACACTACATCTCAAAATTTCAACCATTCACATAACGAAAACCTTAAAAGTAATCTAAAACCATCTCAATCAATCTCCAATATCTATTTCCACGCCACATCTTCAAATCTTGCTCATTCATCCTTTATCTTGCTCTAGAAGCTAACACATTTCAACCCTCCATTCAACATCAAATCTAGACCATTCACATCCTCAATTAAAAAGAATATAAATCTACCTATCACATCAAACACAACAATCTTCAAACATATTAAAGAGACACGTCAATCACTTGATAGATAAATGCTACGAAAATCTTGCACAAAGTTGAACAAGGACGCCTCATGAACAAACCCATTCAACAAAGAAAATTTCTTACTTAATGAATAAAATGTGAAAATTATTCCATATAATCTAATTACACTAAACTTAAAATAGAAATCTTAAATTAAATTTGATTCTCCTTTATTTTATTCTAAATTAAGTGTGATATATATAATTATTTGACCCTTACACAATTTCATAAATTTGCTCTTAAATTTCGTTTCTCATTTACTGAAAACATTATTGAACTTCAAATTGTAATAATTTTTCCAACGTACAATTTACTGTTCCTAAAATTCAGAGCCAAAAAATTCTCTTGCACAAATACAAAACAAGGTATACCTAAATTTTATTCCAACCATCTATTTGAAGGTATAACTTACTACTTTTCTAATATTCAGCAATATAAAACTTTGAAAAGTTTGCCAGATAGGAAACAAAATTAAAAATCCTGGTCACCCCAAATTAGAGTGGGCCCTCCATGTGCCACCAAAATTTCGGGGTCAAAGTCCCTGCCAGTCAAGCGAGCACAGTATCCCATTCTTAATGTGAAAGGAAGGAATTCAAACAATTCCCCCTTCCCAATTGTTACGTCATCCGTGAAGATTTCCCCAAGTGGCGTGACGTGTAAATTGTGGAAGTGCACACCATTTAATGAAGCCTGTAAAACATTGTGCGGTTCCCGTCGCCATCCCACGGATTACGGCCGTTCACACGTGAAGAGTCCTTCTCGAAGTTTCTCACAAGACAAAACGATAACGGCACTCACCATTTCGACGTGTGCAAAGCGTATCTCAGCCTGCAAATCCGACGCCCCTGTTTCAATTTTGGCATTTGCTTCGCCTGGTCGCCCAGTGAATTCAACAGAATATTTGGTCGTTGCACGTAATTCATTCGCAGTCAAAGTCAAGTAGAGCCATATTCCAAAGGCGGTGATTTGGAAAAAAAAGGGCAAAAGAGCCAAAGTAAAATGAGACAACTCTACAATCTAATGGTGAAACGTCCGGGTCACTTGGACGGTGATTTGCCATTATATAGAGTTGCAGACATGATGGGCGTGTGAAGAAACATAGAATTGTTAAAGATGTTGCCCTCAGACAAGGAGGAGATCCAGATTGGCGTTCCGCCATTGTTCAAATGCCCCATTTCGCTAGAACTCATGACGGATCCCGTCAGCCTCTGCACGGGAGTTACCTACGATCGGCCTTCCATTGAGAAATGGTTCGAACAGGGCAACAACACTTGTCCTGCAACCGGTCAGCTTGTCCACACACAGGACCTTATTCCCAACCATACGCTTCGCGGCCTCATACATAAATGGTGTCTTAAAGACAATTCGAACCGACACGCGCCCGAGCCCCTCGCGGAGCCCGCCACGGTGCGCCAAATGGTGCGCGATATCGACGAGCGGAGCGCAGGAAGAATCGAGGCGATCCGAAGACTCAAGAATTTGGCTCTGTTCGAACGGAACGAACGCTGCCTGAAAGCCGAGGGAGCCTTAGGCTCTCTGATCCGGGTCCTCCAACGCTTCCGCCCCGAAGATGACGGAGACGCTGCGCAAGAAGCCGTGGGCGCCATCGTGGCTTTTCCGTTGGAGGAAGTGAATGCCAGGAAAGAGCTGAGCAGGCCCCCCGCGATTCGAACTCTGGAATGGGTTGTCGTTAAGGGTAATTTGGAGTCGAGAATAAGAGCGGCGGCCTTGGTGGAAACCCTGGCTAATGCGGATAAGTCCACCGCCAAGGAAATCGGTTTAATGGATGGAATAACTGACGGACTTCTGGGTCTGTTTCAGGACAATCTGACGTATCCTGCCGCCGTCAGGGGCGCTCTCAAGGCGCTGCTTCCGCTCTGCGGTGTGGTTAAAAACAGGGCTAAAATAGCAAATACAGAGGGCGCAGTTGCGGCTTTGATCGAGCTGCTTCCTGGTGCAGATAGAGCAATGGCAGAGCCGTCCTTGGCTATTCTGGAGGCTCTTTCTACGACTTCTGAAGGGCGGTGCGCTATTGTGGCGCATGCTCTGGCCGTGCCCACTGTTGTCAGAAGCCTGCTGGTCGTTTCGGATAATGCTACCGATTATGGGGTGAGGATTTTATTGGCGATCTGTTTCAATTGTGGGGAGGAAGAGAAGCTGAGAGAAATAGTTGAGATGGGTACCTTCGAGAAGATGCTGGTCGTGCTGCAAATGGAGTGCGGGCAGAGAACGAAGCGTTACGCCAACCAGCTTCTCAGAATTTTGTCTGGTCTACGAGAGAATGGTTCGTGTCTAGATGCGTTTTCTTCTACAGTTCACGTCTGATTAATGTCGATGAGAATTTATTCTACCATGAATTCGACCTTATGGCCACAAAAAGAAAGAAAGAAAGTTTACAGATTCCTTTATCAGCATTCTGATTGTAATTATAATACAACAGATATATTTATAATCTACCTATTAGATCTAGAACGATTGGAATAACTGAACATGGAGAATCATCAATCCCAGATTTTCAAGATATTTTCTGTAAATGTCGGTACGTTTGTCGTTGAATTTAATTTTTATCATACCGCGTAAACCGCTGGTTTGAATTAAAATACTATTTTGGATTCATAAGAACCCGATATTTTCGTATGTAAATTTAATAATAATCAATTCAAAAAAAAAAATTATGTAGATAAAGAGAAGTAATTACAATGGCAGTAATTATGAATTATAATGGTTTGAAAATTTCAAAGATATTTTTTTTGGCAGTTGAGTTTGATTTTTATGATTTGAATTAAAACATTTTTGGAGATGTGAATTTGGATTCATAAGAATTCAAGATTTTCATATTTAATTAAATTTAATATTTTTAACAAATATATTTATAGATTTAAATTATACAAATTAAACATTGAAAATAATCAATTTAGAAAAACAAAATTATTTATAATTGTATAGAGAGGGGTAATTACAATGGCAATTAAAATTGGAATTTAATGGTGTATTAATAAAAAATATAAGAGTTAATACATATATTTTTAAAATTAAAATCATAAAATATATATTTTTAAATAATAATATTTAATAAATATAAATAAAATAATTTTAATGTAAAATGAAATAATTTTTAAACATATAAAATTAATTTTTAATTATATAAAAAATAAAAACAAAAATATTTTTAATAAATATATTAGTTCAAGATTGATATTAGATATATTTATATTAGTAAAAAAAATTTGAATTTTTATTTAACTTTTATAGAATATTCAATAAATAATAATATAAGATTTATATAATTTGTTTTTAAAATTACATAATATATTTTATTTTTTTGAAAAATATTTAATTTTTAACCATCTTTTTATGCATTTAGTATTAAGATTTCTTAATTTTTTTTTATTTTTTTTTATAATTTAAATTATAATCATGTGTATTTCATAAATTACATAATAACCTAAGAGTTCCCTTCTATTATTATTTTCTTCTCCTTTATGTTCACACAACTAAAGCCCAGAAGTAGAGCTAGGGATTCGACCTTGTTGTTGGTCCCCATAACTAATCTATTAGATACAAACCCCACCATTTTCCAAAGATGTTCTAATTATACATCCAACCCCAGAGATCATAGGGTTGCCCTGAGTTTTACCATCAAAATTCAACTTATACCATCTCTCATTAAGAGGAATCGATCTCACATCCACTTTAAGATTGTGAACTAGATGAGTTCGAGCCTTGCCATAAATGAGGTTTTTATAATTTAAATTTAATTTATACGTGTTTCATACTATTATTTGTAAGCAATTACAAACTTATTTTTTCTAAATTTACCAATCTTGTGTTACCCTTTCATTTGCAAGTTTACTTAGGAGAGTGCACAATCTTTGAATATTATAGGGCCTAGCTCTATCACATTTGTTGTTTGCTATTCCAAAATTTTTCCAACACCTTTCACACCTATCTTACCTTACAAGACAAGTCATTGATCACCAATTTCATGTTATCCTTGCTCTTAGGGTTTGTAATAATTTGGATAGGAGCCTTTATTTAAATTTGATTTAACTCAATTTTAATCAATAATTGATAAATTATATATATATATATACATACATATATATACATATACATATACATATACATACATACATACATACATACACATATACATACATACGTACGTACATACATACATACATACATACATATATATAATTTACTACATTACTATACTTAATAGTCGTAATGATTTAGATTAATTTCAATTTTAATATTAAATATCAAATATAGATACATAATTATATATCTATATCTTTTGATTTATATTTTAAATCTAAGATGATTAAATTATTATTTATGCATTAACTAATATAAAAATATTATTTATACTCTTAAATCATAAATCATTAACATCATAATTTAAACAATAAAAAAACAATAAATACAATTAACTAATATTTAAAGGAATATTACAAATCAATACATAATCCAAATAAAATATTTATAAATAAAAAATAATATCTATAATTTTTTAATTTTTAAAATCACTAATTAAAAGTAAAATTGAAGTGAAACTAGTTTATTTACAATTCAATAGACCTCTTTTAACAGTTCAATACATAATACCAATAAAACAATTTTAAATAAAAAAGTACATCAATAATTGCTAATATTTTAAATCAATAATTAAAAATAAAATTAAAGTAAAACTACTTTATTTAGACTTGGATAAGTGTGTTTGAACACAATGAATATTGTGAAGGCTTTATACATATTTTAACAATTCAATACATAATACAAATAAAATACTTGTTAATAAAAAGGGGAGTACATAAATAATTTTTAATATTTTAAATCAATAATTAAAAACAAATTTAAAGTAAAACTAGTTTATGAAGACTTGTATAAGTATGAACACAATGAATATTGTGAAGGTTATATACATCTTTTAACAATTCAATATATAATACAAACAAAATATTTATTAATAAAAAAGTACATCAATAATTTTTAATATCTTAAATGAACAATTATAAATAAAATTAAAGTAAAACTAGTTTATTTAGATTTGAATAAATATGTTAGAATACAATGAATATTGTGAAGACTAAACATAATTCAAATAAAATACTTATAAATAAAAAAATACATCAATAATTTTTAATATTTTAAATCAATAATTAATAATAAAATTAAAGTAAAACTATTTTAGTTAGACTTGGATAAGTATCTTTGAACAGAATGGAGGTAAAATGGTGTCCATATGGAATTGGTATCGTTCTCGTAATGTGAATTGAAATATTATTTATTTCTTTGCAACCTTTTTGACTGCTCATTTAATAGTAATTAACTTTATTCAATGTGAAATGCTAGGAAAAAAACAAAAAACAAGGAAAAAAACAAAAAACATTTAGTAAATATTTGCGGCAGGCCCTCGTTGATCTTGTCAATTGACTGAGTCGGTGGATTCAAATTTGAATAATATAAAGTTGGCGGTGGTCGTGGTCGTGGTTCGCACATATATGTACTATCCATCTGTCGGCGCGCTCTTTTTGGGCAATCCTTGACCAGATTTGTCGTGATACACAAGAAATCGGCGCTCATTTCCTCAGATTCCACTCTCTTGACGTATTACCTGAAGATTTGCGCGGCTTCAAAACTTCTACTAATTTCCGTACCCTCGCCCCCACAAGAAGGTCAGTCTAAATTCTACCCTTCTAGATAAGGAAAAAAATGATTTAACAAGTGTTTCCCGTGGTAATGCTATCAAGATTCAAGTGTACCCTCGCCCCCACAACAAGGTCAGTCTAAATTCTACCCTTCTAGATAAGGAAAAAAATGATTTAACAAGTGTTTTCCATGGTAATGCTATCAAGATTCAAGTGTGTAGTTTTACAAGTCAAATTTTTCCAATTTATCAATTGATGAGCTAAAGGGGCTCTATAATGAATGGTTCATAAGGCACAATACTTGTTGAATGTTTTGCAAACGGGGTTGCAAGTTAAGTGGGCTTAACCTTGGGGAAAATCTCTGTGGTTAAGCATGCTTGAGCTAGAGTAGTATTGGGATGGGTGACCTCCCAGGAAGGCCCAGTGCTTCTGTGAGCATCACCTAGATGCAATGAGTGCTAAGTGGACCATTCATTATCATGAGAGATGGGTTCTTGTGAACCACTACTCATGAAACATGGGTCATTGAGTTTGACTCATAAACCTGCACGGTTGAATCCTAATAGCAATATTACAATTTGACATGTTGTGGAAACTACCTCCTACTTATCAAGTGTTATGCAGTGTTGTATTTTGTTGTTTAGTTGATAGATGAGTTATGGTGTGGTGATTTACGGGTAAGTAAATTGATTGTCTTTTGTTCGATTGATATGATATAGTGATTTAGATTTAGGTAAAATAATAGCTTGCAATCAATAAACTCTTGCAAGTTGAATATATCCCAGTGTTACTTCGTTAGTGAATATTATAGTTGTCCCCAAATTTGATTTGTACCAAACACAACTATGACTAGCATAGTTGAAGTTGAGTTTGTTCTTGAGAATAAATAATTGATTGATTAGTTGATTTTAAGTTAGATAGCTACATCCCTAGAAGTCTTGTTGAAGTTGAGTTTGCCAAATTACGAATTGTGATAATTTCAATTATTTGATTGATTAGTTGATTTTAAGTTTGATAGCTAGATCTCTAGAAATGTAGTTAAAGTTGAGTATGTCAACGTGATAATTGTGATAATTTGTGGGCGGTAGGGTGGGCGTTCCTCCATGGTGGCGAAGGGATTGGGCTTGGTTGCCATGGTGGCGTTAGGTTGGGGGTCCGTGGTGCCAGGCTGGCAGACTTGCATGTTGGGTGGTGTTGGCTTGTCTTGTCGACAAGTTGGGTGTACGTTGTTGGTCAATGTTTTCATCGATTCCAATGTTAGGAGATGATCGTTTTAAATGGAAAGGAGAGCTCTTGTATTAATGATGACATCTAGCACGTCGGGTGGGAGTATGATTTGTGCTGGGTGGCGGCGCTATGGAAATCCAAGTTAATTTAAGGCATGCTCGGCTCATTTTTGGTATTAAAGTTTTCTCAGAAAGTGTGGTGGTTGTGGGTTTTCTCTGTTTCTCCTGTCTAGTGTCTACGGTGAGGGGCAGAGTATGGCGAAGTGCTCCAAATTTATTATTGAGGTTTCGATGGCAGGCCTTGCTTGGTTTGGGGCTGACACCCCAATCTCTCTGCGGTCGTCGGCAAGGCAGGCTTCTTTTAGGGAGGTAACAAACCAATGTTTGAAATGGATTTTGGTGAACTATGATCCATTGGTGCTTGCGGCCATGAAGATGGTGTTGGGTTTTGGACATTTGGAGTGCAAGGAGTACAAGAGAGACAATTTGCACATCTCTTCCCATTTCCTTGCCTCTCTCTTAGATAATTTGAAGCCGAAGGCGGAAGCAAAAAGGTTGCTAGTTAAATTGTTCAGGGCGGATTTGGTTGAAAATGTTGATGAGGTTCTTAGAGTGGTGATAGAAGGTAGGGGCTGTTTGAGGCCTTGTGATGTGGAAAGGGTGAGCTCGGAGGAGACGGTGAAAATTTATCCCTTCCTTTTAGATTTGCAGGGTCTGGGTTTGATGCGGCATCGGTCTATTGTGGTGGTCACAATTATCTTTCTCAAGAAATTCTTCGAGCTAATGGTGATAGACAGTGTGGAGTGGAAGGCAGAATTTGAAGATTTCGCTAAATTGAATAATTTTTTGTAAGGTGATGAAATTTGTTTTTTTTTGGTTTGTGGTTGCTTGCTCCAACTTGTCTGGTTTTTGGTGGCTATGGCTACATAAACGCCATTAAAGAGGCTTGGTTCGACCTGATTTTGGTTGCCATGGATGTGTAGATTCCTGTACTGTGGTCTGGCTTTGGTAATTGTCTGGTTCCTGGTTGGTGGTTAAAGAATTTTAGTATGTTTTGGATAGTTGCTTTGAGGGTTGGTTTTTAGTGGCTTTTCATTTTTCCCTCTTACCTGCACAACAAACGGTTGTACTTTGGTTTCTAATATCAATAAAATACTAGCTTATGTATCAAAAAAAAAATTGTGATAATTTCAAATTTTTATTGATACAATGCATTATGTCATTTTAATATATTAATTAAATTATACATATAATTATTACAATATAATAAATAAAATATTAACAACCAATGTGTCTACTAAGTCAAATCAAAGCTACATTAGATTATAAATTGAAATGTAGAAAAAGGGAGCCTTTGAGTTTTCACTTTAGGGTTACACACTTTTCCCTAGGGATTTCATTAATAAAGGGGAGATCTTGTGTGTAGGGATGAAATTTATGCAAAGATGGAATGGGGGTTTGAGGGATTTGGACAAGGTATGTGATTGATTTACAACATGAAAGGTGAGTTAACCTACCCTTAAACAAATTTGGAAATGTCTTAAGGATGAAATGTAACGATTCAATCAAGTCCTAATGATACAACTTAGTGTTCTGATGTAAATGTAGAAAATTTGAGAATTCACAAAGAAAATTGAATAGCAGAAACAAAATGGGGAGGACACTGTGCATCTATGCTACAAATTTTAGCCTAATTTTTGAGGATGTTTCTTTTGGGGGCACCACTCTCCTAGTAGGCATTTTTCAGATCTATTTTCGTAGTCCTCTAATGTCATATCTGCAATTATGTTTCTCATCTACAAACTTGTCGGCTCATTGTTGGATATTTCTGAAATTGAGTTTTCGTGAGTTGTCAAGGCCTAGGGTTTCGAATGCAACAATGAATAAAGTGTCTTCAAACTTCCTTTGATCTTCAAAATACCTGGAACTTGCACATTCACAAAGAGAGGAATGTTGTGCCATTTTAGGGGTTTGATTTGGTCAAACCCCGTGTTAGTGTTTTCACTTCCACAATGGAAATGCCAATGATAAATGGTTAAATGAAAGGAAGGAATGATGAAATCACAAAGTGCTGCAACTCACCACACTTCAATGGCTTCCTTGAACAATTGAAGTCATACACATCACCTTAAGGACTTGGATCTTTCTTTCTTGATTGGCTTGAATGCTTGAATGCTTTGGAGACCTACAACAAAGGTTAGCCTTCACAAAACAATGATAACATGAACACACATAAACTCACATATACTTTGATATGATGATATTGGATATTGAATTGTTGTAATGAAACTCTCATGGTTGTTCTTGACTTGCTGAATAATGCTCTTAATCACAATACTTGCTCTTAATGCTCACTTGCTACTTGATGATTTCACTTAATGTCACTTAATGTTCAAATGATGCAATAACTAGGCATTTATATGCTATTACTCTAATTTCCCAAAAATTAAATCTCGACAATCAATTATATATTTGAATTTTAAATAATAAAATCTTGACATCAACATATTTGAATTTGGAGCCAAAATAGGGGGACATAGGTGCCCTAGGCACAGTGTCCCAACACTATTTTTAGAAAGTTTAAAGTGTCGGGGACAAAGTATTAAATGAGATAATTTATTTTATGCTTGCAAATTGTCAGAATGTGTTTTAAAATAAGCTATGAAATGCATAATTTAGAAAGTTAAGTGCTTAATTAGGTCCAATAACTTAAAGGGGAGTAAAACATAGTGTGAAATTATAAAGGGTGATAATTTACGATGCTACATTTAGCCCCCACTTTAGTGAGAGTATGAACTTACACTCAAACTCACACTAAAGTAGAGAAATATATGTCAAGAGGGGTTCGAATGTACAAATATTGAAGAGATAGGATGAAAAAGGATCAAGGGGGATGCATAAGCCCATAGGATCTAAGATCCCATGACAAGACAACATAAGCACAAAGGAACATGTACACATGTATAAAATGCAACAAGACTACATACACAAACATACATGTCGAAAAACAAAGCATGCACGATGAAAACACATGAGATAACATAACACATAAATGGAAATGAAATGGAAATGAAATGAACAAAATCATGATGTAAAAATGATGCAAACATGAAGAAAACACAAAAAACGCAAGGTTAGTACTAAAAGATTCGAGTTGATAAGGTAAAGAGACCTCAGTCTTAAATTGTCTCAAAT
Organism: Sequoia sempervirens; assembly: GCA_007258455.2. Taxonomy (NCBI): domain Eukaryota; kingdom Viridiplantae; phylum Streptophyta; class Pinopsida; order Cupressales; family Cupressaceae; genus Sequoia; species Sequoia sempervirens. The sequence goes on from VDFB02339571.1 coordinate 24,917, forward strand.
ACCAAACATCATCCATCAAATAAACGTTAGCTCCCATGAGGAAGTTAGCAAGTTGTGTTATGCCACATCAATCATGAAACACATGGCTCCATTGGCAAGCAAGGTATGTTATGCTAGGTGGCCATGTTAAAAGGCATTCATGACTCACACCATATTAGCAAAGTCCGATATTTTCTAGGTGAAACATAAACTAGAAGGCACATGGGCTAGTGAATTCTGATATTCACTAGGTGAGCCCCCAAGACAAGGTAGAAAAATGAGAAACACATGAGGTCTACTGAGGACTGCTTTTCACTAGGTGCACGTACCCATAACCGAGTAAATATAGAAAGATGGGGGGCCAAAAAGGGGTCTTAAGAGGCCACTTTTTTTTTTCTTTTCTGAAATCAGGAAATACTGACCTTGGATGAGAAATTGAGGATAGTTACTTTCAAAATTTTAAGATGTGATATAAACAAGGGTCACAGTGCTTCGAGTCTACTTTCTAAACTACTATTTTTTTTTTTAAATAGTAGAGATTAAGGGGTTCAAAAAAGGGAGCCACAAAAATTATTATTTTTGACAAAAAAACATAATGTAGTGTCTTTTGTGGCTCCCTCAAAAGGTTAACCTTTTTTTGGTATTTTTAAAATTGCTCCAATGAGAAATTAGCTAACATGTAGTTTATGCCTGATTTTTATGATAAAATTTTAATGAATATTTGATTTTTTATTAATTTTCAAAGTGAACACATCCTAAAAAACATAATTTTGGTTGTGCTACCCCTATAATTTTTGAAAACTAATCGAAATAATTTTTTTTGAATATGTGTAGAATGGAGTCTAGTTTAAAAAAATGCAATCTATTTGAAATTTTAATGAACAATTAAAAAATAAAGTAAAAAATACCAATCATTAGTTTTTGACAAAAAATGAACACAAAACAAAAGAAATTAAAGACGAAAGCCTTAACATTGTCAAAATATGAAAAAATTACAACGTTAAATAGCTAAGAGAGATCTTAACATTACCCAAGTGTTCGATTTACTCGACCTTGAAACATGTGCAAACCTGATGGTTAGCATGAACGAGATTATGTGAAATCCTGTGGAATATGCAAAAACACGTCTTTGGATGTTGGGAAGGCACTCTAGGCCTTTGGGTTGGAAATCCAAAGAAACCCAAGCCTAAGGCTTGGGGATTCCCAAAGCAAGACATAACATGCTCATATTATAATGTGCTCGCTTTATGTATTTCTTTGTACTTTTCTTCATTTTGCTTAATGTTTCCCAAAAGCATGACATAATTTGAGTGTGTTATAACACGCTCCCGTTATGGCTCGCTTGAAATTGTTTGTGTGCATGTTTGTTAAATGTATGTTTGATGTATGTATATATATATATATATATATATATATATATATATATATATATATATATATATATATATATATATATATATATATATTTGTATGTATGCATGTATGTATTTATGTATGTATGTATGTATGCTTGTATGTATGCTTGTATGTATGTATGTATGTATGTATGTATGCTTGTATGCTTGTATGTATCTATGTATGTATGTATGTATGTATGTATGTAAGGGTTTTGGGTTTAGGGTACATAAGGTTGAGGGTATAGGTTGTAGGGATGAGGGTTGATGTTTCAGGGTATAGGGTTTAAGATAAAGGGTGAGGGTTGAAGGTTTACAATAGAGTGATAATATTCAGCTCGTTGAGTGTATACGATTAAGTGTGTAAGGTATAGGGATTAGGGTTTAGGGTTTATGTATGGATTGAGGGTATAAGGCATAGGGTGAAGGGTTGAGAGTGTATGGTTTAGGGTTTAAGTATAGGGTTGAGGGATAATATTCAGGGTTTAGGGTATAAGGGTGATGTTATAGGGTATAGGGATGATGGTTGAGAGTGTAGGGTTCAACGTTTAAGGTATAGGGTTGAGGATTGAGGGATTAGGGCTTAAGTATATGGTTGAGCATATAGGGTTGAGGGTTAAGGGTTTACAAAGCTGAGGGATAATGTTCAAGTTTGAGTGTCTAAGGTATAGGGTTCAATGTTTAAGGTTGAGGGTATAAGGCATAGGGATGAGGATTGAGGGTTTAGGGCATAAGTATAGGTTTGAGGGTATAGGGTATAAGATAGAGGTTTGAGGGTTGAGGGATAATGTTCAGGGTTGAGTGTCCAAGACTTTAAGCGTATAGGGTATATGTCCATTAGGGTTTGAGACATTGGGTTGATAGATTAGGGATTAAGTATAGGGTTGAGGGTTGAGGTTGTAGGATGTAGGGTTTAGGGTTTAGGGTTTAGGGTTGAGGGTTGAGAGTTTAATGGATAAGGGTTTATGGGTTGAGGGTTGAGGGTTGAGGGTTTAAGAGTTGAGGGATTAGGGGCTGAGGGTTTAAGGTTGTTAGAATTGGCTATGGACGCCACCCAAGATCTATGGACCAAATAGAAAGCACAAGAAAGAGAGAAATGATATGCCAAGAATAGACTGTATTCAATGTCATTAATATGATATGCAGATTATGATTGATTACAAATGAAAGAGACCCCTTGGTTATATAGCCAAGGTGAGAACATAGAAGGGCATAAGATTATGACAAGTGTCAGAATCTTATGACATGAGATAACTAGGAGAACTTATCACTCCACCAAAGATGGAGAGATAATCACATGATGTGTCCACAAAAGGTGGAAATGATAAGATAATGATATGTCAAGTCCACCAAAAGTGGAGATTCTCCAACAACCTCCTATGTGGTCCCTAAGTAAACTTAACTAAGGTGTAATTATGACCTAGGACAAGGTACAAGACATTTAATTACACCAACACCCCCCCTTAAGTGCAACTTAGGGAGTAGTGCACAAATGCAAACAATGCAAGATGGGTCCTGGCTACTAGGCCATGTTAGGTACCCATGTACAAACAATGCAATCACTCACAAACGAGGAAAGGGAGAAAACCTCATGGGACAAAACTCCCCCTCAAAAGAGAGATGAAATAGAAAATAGAAATGCTCTCAATGATGCATGAGAAGGTGAAAACCCCATGTGAGGAAAAAGACCCCCCCATAAAGAGAAGTAGAAGAGAAGCAAGGTAGCCCCCCCTCAATGTTGAGTCTCCTGCAAGAATGGTAGAAGCTCGACATTGAATGCTAAAGATGATCCAATCTCGCCGAACAACGTTCCTCCCCTTAGGAAGAAACAAAACCAAGGATGTATGCAGGATATCATGAAGATGGATGGTGTATGATGGTGTCTCTGAAGCATGCTCAAGTGTCTCCATGTCGATGCAGAAAGCTGAACCACTCCAATCAGGCGTTCTAGGCCATACTGCTGAAGAGGAAAACCCAACATCTAGTAGAGATGAATGTAGAGCACTATCCAAAGACAAAGATATCCCCTCTGAAGACAAAGAAACCTCCTCCAAATGTTGTCCAAAAGAATCCACACTCACGCCAAACTGTGAAGAATGATCATGTAGAGAATGAACAAGAGGGTCAAAGTGTTCCCTCACAACAACTGAAGAAGGTGCATCTTCATCAAAGAGAAGATGAATGTCATCAATGGTGTCCTCCAAGTCTGCAAGATGAGACTCCACAAACAAGTCTGAAATACCTGTTAGGAAGTCATCCAAAGTAGCCATATCTGGAAGACAATCAGGATCCTGCTGCATTGAATCACTAGGAGCCAAAACTGTAGGAACACAAGCATCATCAAGTACAACAGTAGGTGGAGGAGATGAAGTGCATGGCTCAAGTATTGGATCTAATGTGAGTATGCCCAAGTTCAAAAAGCCAAATGTCTCCTCTGAATCATAGTTGTGATCAACAGTCAAAGGAACATTCTCACCATTAGAAGCAAACTGTGCAAAAGAATACAACCGAGATGAATGATCAACTACCCCAGTAGCAATGATATCTCTAGTCTCCAAGTCACGAATGATAACTGAATCAGGAGTGAACTCCACAGTTCTCCCATCTCCACCATGTGTAATCTGATATATGGAAAGTAGATTGTTTGTCAAATGAGGAACACACAAGACATCCTGAAAAGTGTTCTCCCCAATGCTAATAGATCCCTTCCCTGTTACACTCATGTATGTATTGTTTCCCATCAAGATAGGAGACATAGAACAAGGCTGAAATGAAGAGAAGATAGTCTATGAAGATGCCATATGATGTGATGCTCCTGAATCTAGAAGCCATCTCCCTGATCCTGGACTTGAATGAGCACAAAGAGCTTGTCCTTTATATCCTGATGTTGATACTTGACCTTTGTCCTTTTTAGACTGTTTTGAAGTAGAAGGAGAAGAAGATTCAACATTCTAGAAGGCAAATCAATGTGATTCTTTTTGAGAAGATTTTTCAACTCATCAATGTCCTTCTTATAACAATAATGTTCTTCATGTCCATCCTTCTTGCAATATGCACAAAAAGGTCTCTCCTTCTTAGATGATTTCTCTTTTGAAGATGAATCTTTATGTTCTTCTGTGGAATTTGATGTGGATTGTGTGTTCTTCTTAGGCTTGTTCTTTGTCTTTTCTTTGCCACTTGAAGACTTCTCATCCTTTGCAACCAAGGCATGTGATTTTGAAGACTTCAAAGTACCCATTTGAATAAGCTTATCTTGCTCCCTAGTGAGTTGCATAGCAAAATCTTCAAAGGAAGGCATCTTAAACTGACTCCCAAAGGCATTCTTTGTAGCATAGAAAGTAGACACAAACACTGAATATTCAGGTCCTAGCTTTGAAAGAACACTTAAGATCAATTGTGTATCTGATTTCTCAATTTTACAATTCTTCAATTGTGTTCTTAGTGACTTGAATTTGGTGATGAAGTCTTGTATGTTGTCAAAATTACATGGATTGAGACTGATTAATTCATTCTCCAACAAATGTCCTTGAATTTCATCTGTTTTCCCAAACAATTCTGACAATGTAGTCCACATAGCCATAGGTGTATCCAACTGTTCAATGTGAAACAACAACTCAGGAGAGACATACAAGCACAAATAGCCAATGGCTTCTTCACAACTATTCAACCACTTATTCTTTTTAACTTCATCATTTTGTGGTTCACCATCAAGCCCATGAACTATCCTATACAATCTTTTAACTCTTAGCAATTTGTTCATTTCTGATTTCCATGTAGGATAGTTGTAAGGTGTTAGAAGTGGAATTGTAGATGGCTCCATGATGAAACAAGAACACAAATCAAGAGGAATGCAACCACAACCACAAGAAGAATCCCCCCCAAATTCACTCAATCAAAGAACCCCCCAAGCAATATCTGATTTGGCACTTTATCAATAGTGCGTTTACAATTGCCACTTTCCAAAAACAGCATAGTGGTCTTTGATCTTGGTGCTTACAAATGCCCAAAATAAGCCACAGTATCAAGTACAATTTTTGGTACAAAATGAGATAAATCTGATCATACCAATGAGAAGTACAGGAAAAATCATGCATTTTTAAAAAATATTGCACCCAAAAATGTTACCATAGGAGCAAGTTATGAGCTCCCAAAGTTCCCAAAATGAGGACGAAGCAGCAACACCTGTGAGAATCTGCAAATTATGGAAAAACCAGGTACCAAAACCAAAAACCGATTGCACCAGTGTGTAGAGCACGAAATTCTAGCCCAAATAAAAAAAAATTGCTTCAAAAAAGGACTTAAAATGAGCAATATATTACGCTTCAAAGATGAACTGCAAAAATGAAAACTCAAATGGTGAGGGGGCAAAAATTTTCAAACAGTCGCTGACGTCATCAGTGATGTATTGCTGACGTATGTAATTTAAAGGTTTAAATTTGACGTCCTGTAGACCGTCAAAAAAGAGTATTCCTCCCGTCGCAGAATATTCGACTGTGCACGGCTTAAAATTGACGTTCAGATAAACTTTACCGGAGAAACGCCCATCTGCCGGAATATGCTTTACCCGGAGGAATCTTCGACGGAATCACTCGCGGAATCTTCGGCGCCGGTTGGAAGATTTTCTGCGGCAGCCGGTGGAGAATATGTGGTTGCCGGAATTTCGTGTTGACCTGCCGGGTTTTGACCGAACGCCGGTGGATCCGCCGCCGAAGGTGGGGAGAGGGGACCCGCGGGGGCCAGGGCGCAGGGCACGTGGCCTGGTATCTGGTACGCGGGTACAGAGTACTGCGGTACTCTGTGCGCAGAACGCAGAAATTTTTTCTGCTTTTTTTATTTTTATTTTTTTTTGATTTTTAATAAAATATTCTACAATATGATTTAATCGGTACAAAATGAATTTTACATAAAAAAATTTCAAAAAAATTGAATTGAAATTTTTTATTTTTTATTTTGTAAAAATCGTACCGACGTATTAATGGCGCGACCTGGTGGCCGTACGGCTCTTGGGTAAAAAATTTTGCCTCACTAGATGACTTGCCTCGAATCGGACGATTTGACAGTCGATCTTAGGGTTTTTGGCCCTTCTGGACGCGATGGCAGGGTCGGATTTGACCCAAAATGCTCCAAAATTGCAGCTACCTTCTGGATCTGGCAACCACACTTCAGCTTCAAACCCTCATAGATTTGGCCTCGTATCTCCGATTTGGATGAAACTAAAGGCAAAATCGACTATTTCGAACCTTCCGGACGCAATGGTGAGCTCAGATTTGCACCAGCAAGTTCAGATTTGAACCTGCAACAAAGAGCCACGAACGAAACCTCCTCAGATCTGGAATCTCTCTTCAGAAAAAGACTCTCCAATGGCACCCAACACGCTCTGATACCATGTTAGAATTGGCTATGGACGCCACCCAAGATCTATGAACCAAATAGAAAGCACAAGAAAGAGAGAAATGATATGACAAGAATAGACTGTATTCAATGTCATTAATATGATATGCAGATTATGATTGATTACAAATGAAAGAGACCCCTTGGTTATATAGCCAAGGTGAGAACATAGAAGGGCATAAGATTATGACAAGTGTCAGAATCTTATGACATGAGATAACTAGGAGAACTTATCACTCCACCAAAGATGGATATATAATCACATGATGTGTCCACAAAAGGTGGAAATGATAAGATAATGATATGTCAAGTCCACCAAAAGTGGAGATTCTCCAACAACCTCCTATGTGGTCCCTAAGTAAACTTAACTAAGGTGTAATTATGACCTAGGACAAGGTACAAGACATTTAATTACACCAACAAAGGTTTAAGGGATTAGGGTTGAGGGTTGAGGGATTAGGGTTTAAGGTATAGTGTCGAGGGTTGAGGGTTAAGGGATTAGGGTTTAAGGGTTGACTATTGAGGGATTAGGGTCGAGGGTTGAGGGTTTAGAGTTTAAGGTATAGGGTTGAGGGTATAATGTATAGTGTAGAGGGTTCATAATTGAGGGTTGAGGGTTGAGGGATTAAGGGTTTAAGGTATAGGGTCAAGGGATTAGGGTTGAGGGTTTAATGTTTAGGGTATAGGGTTGAGGGTATAGGTTTTAAGGGTTTAAGGGTTGAGGGTTAAGGAATGGAGGGATTAAGGGTTGATAGTTGAGGATTTAAGGTATAGGGTTGAGGGTTTAAGGGTTAAGGGCTGAGGGTTTTGTTACCTATTTATTCTCCTAGCTTAAATAGGTAAAGTTATGCTTGTTTTACAGGGTGAAACAAAGGTACATTATACTTTGCTATGATAATCCATATGCATAAAGAGTTTTAAAAGATTGCATTGTTACATTATGAGAAGAGAGTGAGCAATCACTTCAAAAAAAGTAGTCTTTATTGATATCATGAATGTGTGGTGTCCCACGCAAGACGTGGGACTAACTATTACAATGCAAATAAAAGAAAAGACTATACATTCACAAATAAAGGAAAAAGATTGCATATGTAGAGAAGGGGGACCCGTCATTGCCTGAATGACTGATCCCGATGGAGTTGCTTTGCATCAACTTCAACCCCTCCTGCTGATCCATCTTTCAATTGGTTCTTGCCCTGCTGCTCTATGAACCTCCATGTGTGAAAGAGAGTTGGTTAGAGCAATGAAGAGTCACTAATCAATACATATGCAGACCTCCATAAACATATAATTTTATCCTAATGTACATTCAAATAGCCAAGCATACCATAGATGTCCAGGAAAACAAGGGAATTATCAAACACATCTATCATATGCTTTTTTTATCTAACATTTTTTCTTCTTGTGCAGGTATAGGTGAAGTCATGTTGTTTTGATTCATTTGATTATAGCATGTGGGATAAAATGTGGCTCCCACAAGGGTTGAGCCCAACATGCTGCCTTATTGTGCTTTAAAGAGGCATAGAAAGGTAAATCATCTCCTTATGGTTCACTCAAGTAAGCACACATCATTTATGATAGTGAGATTTTAATCACTATCATAGGTGACATATACTTGTTCAAGGAAATCATAAAGGATGTATACAATATCATGTATCAAAAAGATTACATAAATTATGCATTGGTGTGATAATCCATGAAAGCAAGGTATAAAACATGTATATGTGATAGCCATCATGTTTGTGAGACATTAGGAGCTAGCATAAGTTGAATGGAGTAGCTAGTGGTGAGTGAAAAGATTTCTCTTATTTCAAATGGTCAAGGCCACAATGTATTTTTTGTCTCCAAGGACAATGCATATAAAAGATAGTGATGTTGATGCAAAAGGAAACCATAGATGTGCATTGTCTATCATCATTGCACGAAACAGTGAGAGAGCATTATATATCAAAAAGCATCTTCAGGGGGTTCATAGGTAACATGAAAACCAACTATGGAGACTATCATTTCAAAGTTTGATCAAATGCATCATTCTAATAGTTTTATTATGGGAAGAAGTGGAAGGTGTTATTCTTGTTGTACAAGGAAACAAGGTTCAAGTCTTTTGAAGTGCATACTTAACCATACATCAGAAGAAGAATAACATAATAAACTATTAGATGACAGGTTGGTGTTGATGGACCCACATTGGATCAAATCCATTAGATTTATGACTAGCTTGAAGGATGTTCAAAATGAAAACAACCATGTGGAGAATTCAATGGAAGCCATGAAAGGTAGGGAATTGTTATAGTCCTATAAGTTTTAGGACTGCCTATACGACAGTGAGGTATGGAGTTGAACAAGAGGGCTGAGTTGTCGACAAAGGATGACAAGCAAGGAACTCTATTTAATAAGATATTTATAAGGCAACATTTGTCATTTTTATGAGAGTAAAGCTAGACCTTGAAAGGAAAGCAAAAGTGGACAAGGACAATCACTTTGAGAAATAGGTCATGGAAAATAGAGCATCTACAATACAATACAGTGATAAGCTTCTGTAGGAATGAAGAATGGTGCATATGAATCATGAGTGAAATTCATTTTTCAACATTCTTAATGGTTAAGTGCAGTCATAAATGCAAGATCAAAAGAAGCAGCTTCAAAGAATAACAATCTCACAAAAGATAGCTAACAGTCATACACAAAGTAGGGGTTTCAAGTGGAAAAGGGAAGCGTTTATTATGGACCATTAGGTTGAGATAGCTCTTGTTTTAACCGACCACCCTTTCATGGAATCTCATTCATGTTATAATCTTGCACGAATAATATTATAGTAAAGGTGATTATGACAATGTTGGATGCTAATACATGGTATTGAAAACAAAACAAAGATACCCATGTGTTTTTTAAGTCAACATGGAAAAAGATGAAGGCCAAGCTATGAAAATGCATAGGTGAAATAAATGAATTCAAGAAAACACGCAGTCATGGCGTGGAGATGAAGATTTCTTTTATTTGTGAATGCCAACTGAATAATGCAAAATGAAGAAAAAATGCCCAGTATTTTTAGATGTTAGATAGAATTTGAAGCCTCAAGCATGGAATCCATAGAGAATAAAGTACATGTTCAAAATTTCAATTTCAAATAGAGCTCGAAAATGGTCTTTTTCTTTCTTACAAATAATGAAAACTTGCTTGTACAAGTGGATGTGATCCGCACATAAAAAACTCCAAAAATTTCCATTAAACCCTTAGAGACCTCTAGAAAAACCATGGCGGTGCCCAACAAGGTCGGTGTGAAGAATGAGATGCAATCTTTTGTTTTGCATCATTTTTGTTGTTTAGGGTTTTTATCCTAAAAGTTGCTGAGTGGAGTAAGGATTTTTTTCCTATCTTTTAAAAAATATGCAAGCAAACTAATATACCCATGGGATAAGACTTTAAGTTTAATGTTTTGTATTTTTCAATATCCCATGCTATGCATATAGAGTCCTTTGGGCTTTATTTTCTTTTGTATTTGATCACATGGTTGAGCCTTATGTTTTGTTTTGCATTGGTTTTCAAATGTTAAGCATTTGATTTAAGTGATATTGTTATAAATCACTTTAATCAAAGTGCTATTTTTAATGCAAAATGAAGTGGTACGCTTTGTAAATGCCTTAAGGAGGGGTTAGTTGGGTTTGTTTCTTTTGCAAGCATATAGCGGTGGTTGATGCAATTGGGGAAAACGTGCCAAAGATCTAGGAGGTTGTTTTGACCTTTTAAAATCTTTGGAATGCTTTTAGGAATCATTTTCTTATGCCTTTATGGTAGACTTAGTCAAAGTTGACTGTTTCAACATTTTGGAGCTTATTTGGAAGAGATCTTGTTGCTATATTTTTGGATTTTTGGAGGCATCTGACCCAAGGAAGTTTCTAAATCCTATTTTGGTGCAACCGCTTGAGGGAGCTGGAGATATAGTCACTTGGTTAACTCATTTTCACTCAGTTCTAATTATGCACTTTTCTAGACTTAGTGACTTTTTAGTCCCTAGACAGTTTTTGGCATTCTTTTGTAACTCATATTTGGGATATGTCATACAGTGAAGGCCTTGGATATCATTGATTTGAAGTTTTTCCTACTTGTTCTTTGCATTATTGTGTGCATTCAAGTGATTGATCAAGTTATTTGTGAGGTATTGTTCATTTCCTTATAACTTTGTCTCATATTTTAGCACCTTTATGCAAAAGTATGTTAATGCAGGTTGCAAACTGTGTCAAAAATGCAAATGAATTTTAGTTGTGGAGTTATCTTCCTCCTAGGAGTTTGAGCATTGGGACGTCTTTGTGAAACACTTATGCAAAGGCATGCAATAATGAGTTGTGCAAGTTTTATTCTGTCATTGTAGTCAAGTGTTTGTAGATTGAGTTTTATGTCCTAGTTTAGTTTGGTGTATCACCTTCTTAGTTTTGAAATTTTTAGCATTTTTAGTTTATGCATTTTTCTCTTCCCCTTTTCCTTGGCATAATAGTTGAGTAGTTTAGGTGATAAACATATAGGAATCTAACCTTCTTTGGAGGTTGATCTCTGTTTTCAAATCCCACACTTTGAGAGGTCTTCCAATGTTTCACTGAGTGGTTGAACATGGTTCAATAAAGGGTGCACATTCAATTTATAACAATTTTGGCACACCTGGTGGGATTGTTGATTCAAGATAGCTCAAGAAATCACATGTTTTGCTGGTTTTGATATGCAACCAGTTAATTTTAGGCCTTTCATAGGTTAAAAATTAACATATCTGGTGACTCTGAGTGTGGGAAGTAGCAGAAAAACCAGTTCATCTTTGAGAATATCATAGTATTGAGAAATTTTATGTTTTTCTCAATATTATTAGCCTTTGAAGGCAACACAAACAACACAATGGAAACTCCAATCATATAGCAACTGGTTTCAACAGTTCAAATACCTGCAGTTAAATGAGGTTTGCTTTCTAGGATTGCTTATGTTTCATGTTTTACTCTTGAAATGTCTAGTTATCAGCACTATGATGGTTTTTCACCTCCATTCCATGAAAATCATGCAGATGTTCCCTTTTACCAACCATATCACATAGAACAACTTGTTGGTTTGATTCCAAATGGCCTTTTGACAACAAATTACCAACAGTCCTATCATGATTTCCACCCTCCCACCCCTACTCAAGCTTCTTTGCAGCATGTTTATACTCACACCGGACCTTGTGAAATTACATCCACTTTGAACCAATCTTGTTGCCTCCCTAGTCAGTCTCAAAATGCTAACAACATGGATACTAGTTTGGGTAGCATCAATGACATGTTGCTATGGTTTCAAAGGCAAATGTTAGAGATAGATAGAGAAAATGAGTATAATATGCAATAAGAGGAGCTTGCTCATCAAACACAAAAACTTGCACAAACAAAAAGGATGGAATCCCAATTAGTTTCTTGCATTCCAAGTCAATTGGTGAAGGAGGAGGTGCCCAAGTACAAGTTTCCTAGTTTTAAACAAGACTTACCCTTTGAGCCCTCAAGTAAGCCTCCTTGTGTTAAGATTCCAATTTGGAGAGGGTCATCTTTTCCACCCTATGAGATTCCTCCTTCAACCATACAAATGGAATCATTCCCCAACATCTAGAAAGCAAAAGAAGAGCAACCCTTTATTTAGGATAGCTTACTCCTCTAGGAGAAGATTAGAAATGTAAATCCTTTGCATTTAGCTATAAGGTGTTACCAATTACAATAGTAAAGGATTGAACAAGAGAATACCTCTCAAGGTGGATCTTCCATCGTTTTTACTAATGATCCTCCTACTTCTGTTGAAAATGGTCCAAATATTTCAATAGTTCAACCAGGACAACAACAAGAAAATTGTAGCCTTGGACCATGAAGAAGAACATAAAACAAAACCTGACACCTTCCAGGATATGAGCTTTGATATCTTTGAGCATGTTATGGATGAAGAAGCTAGTGTTGAGCTTTATGAAGAGGTATGTGCAAAGATAATTGAATAGTTTTGTTCGAAGTTGGATGATAAGTAATCAAAACTTTTGCAAGTTGAGGGTGATCAGTTTGAACAACAGGGTGCAAGGAAAATGGGTGGGGACCAGAAGGAAGAGTTTATCTTTGCATTTGATGAGCTTCCTTGTTTTGTTGAAAAGGATGAAGTTTCAAAGCAACAAGAAGATGTTGGAGGTCTTGCTGAGTTGTTGGTGTATGATGACGAAGGTGAGTTTAAAGACTTAACTCATGAAGAGGAAAGTATAGGCATCACTATTTAGGGAGATGTAGATATTGATGTGCATGAAATTGCCCATCAAGTTGAACAAGTCCCTGAATTAGAGTTATTATTCCACAAAGAGGATGATTTCTATGTTTTATCAAAGCTTGATGAGAGATGCACTAAACCTGAAACATTCCGTCAATTCAAATAAGTAAAGAAGATATTGAAGAGGACATGTTTTGGAATGACTTAGAGACTTTCTGTATCGATTTGGATGCTAAACCAACACCTCTAGGTGAGGTTAACCATGAGCAACATGAGCATACAAAAGAGGTTACTATTTTTACACCAAGTTAGTCATAGGGGATAGACCTTTCCAACTAGTAAGGTGATAAGATGGTAGTCCATGAACAAGAGATCAATAAGGAGAGCCCAAGCTTTGTCCTTACAAGAGGTTGTCCAATTAAGTACTTAGCTCATATGGAGTCCGTTAAAGAACCCACACATGAAGCTTTAGTTGAAGATGGCATTGAGGATGTATTTGCAGTTGGACAAGAGTATGTTAAACTCACTTATCCTCTTTTGAACAACAATACATATGATCTGTTTGACGAGGTAAGTGGACTTGTTTACCTCTTTCAAGAGGAAGTGCTTCATCTTGTTGACAATTTTTCTATGTATCATCTTTTCTTAGCTGTCCTTAAAAAAGCACATCATTGTAAATTGAGAAGAAAGGGAAACTACTTTATTCATCTTGTAAATGGTTTTTTAAAGTGGTTTTGTCTTCCTGTTAGTGTAGGGTAGGTTTCTAGATGCAAGTTTTCAATTCCCTAAGTGTTGTTCAACATAGTTAAGTAGTTTCCCCTCTGAAGTTTTGGTAGGTTGAATAAGTTTTCAAGGTCTCATGCACTGATCTAGTGAGTTACAGTAGTGTACATAATTGATTTCAAGTTGTGTCAGCTTTTAGGTTACTCAGTACCTAATGGATAAGCTTTGAGCAATTGGTCAGGATGTTTAGCAGGCAAACATATAGCAGATGTCGCCAAAAATGTTACCTATTTTTGCTCCTAGCTTAAATAGGTAAAGCTATGTTTGTTTTGTAGGGTGAAACAAAGTTACATTCTACTCTACTATGTTAATCCATATGCATCAAGAGTTTTAAAAGACTGCATTGTTACGTTATGAGAAGAGAGTGAGCAATCAATTGGAAAAAATGGTCTTTATTGATGTCATGAATGTATGGTTTCCCACACAAGCCGTGGGACTAACTATTACAATGCAAATAAAAGAAAAGACTATACATTTACAGATAAAGGAAAAATAGTGCATATGTAGGGAAGGGGGACCCATCATTTTCTGAATGACTGGTCTTGGTGGAGTTGCTTTGCATCAGCTTCAGCCCCTCCTGCTTATCCAACTTTCAGTTGTTGCTTGCCCTGTTGCTCCATGAACCTGCATGTGTGAAAGAGAGTTGGTTAGAGCAATGAAGAGTCAATAATTAATACATATGAAAACCTCCATAAACATATAATTTGATTGTCATGTGCATTCAAATAACCAAGCATACCATAGATGTCCAAGAAAACAAGGGAATTATCAAACACATCTATCATATGCTTGTTTTTATCTAACATGTTTGCTTCTTGTGCAGGTATAGGTGGAGTCATGTTGTTGTTTTGATTCATCTGATTACAGCATGTGGGATAAAATGTGGCTCCCACAAGGGTTGAGCCCAACATGCTGCCTTATTGTGCTTTAATGAGGCATAGAAAGGTAAATCATCTCCTCATGGTTCACTCAAGCAAGCACACATCATTTATGATAGTAAGATTTTAATCACTGTCATAGGTGACATATACTTGTTCAAAGAAATAATAAAGGATGTATACAATATCATGTATCAAAAAAATTATAGAAATGCATTGGTGTGCTAATCCATGAAATCATGGTATAAAAAATGTATATGTGATAGCCATCATGTTTGCGAGACATCAAGAACTAGCATAAGTTGAATGGAGTAGCTAGTGGTGAGTGAAAAGCTTTCTCTTATTTCAAATGGTCAAGGCCACAATGTATTTGTTGTCTCCATGGACAATGCATATAAAATATAGTGATGTTTATGCAAAAGGAAACCATAGATGCATTGTCTATCATCATTGCATGAAACAGTGAGAGAGCATTGTGCATCAGAAAGCATCTTTAGGGGGTTCATAGGTAACATGAAAACCAACTATGGAGATTGTCATTGCAAAGTTTGATCAAATGCATCATTCTAATAGTTTTATTGTGGGAAGAAATGGAAGGTGTTATTCTTGTTGTACAAGGAAACAAGGTTCAAGTCTTTTGAAGTGCATACTTAACCATACATCAAAAGAAGAATAACATAATAAACTGTTAGATGAAAGGCTGGTGTTGATGGACCCACATCGAATACATTAGCCTTATAGCTAGCTTGAAGGATGTTCAAAATGACAATGATCATGTGGAGAGTTCAATGGAAGTCATGAAAGGTAAGGGACTATTATAGTCCTATAAGTTTTAGGACTGCCTAAATGACAGTGAGGTATGAAGTTGAACAAGAGGGTTGAGTTGTTGACAAAGGATGAAGAGCAAGGCACTCTGTTTAACAAGATCTTTATAAGGAGACATTTGTCATTTTTATGAGAGTAAATCCAAACCTTGAAAGGAAAGCAAAAGTGGACAGGGACAGTCACTTTGAGAAATAGGTCATGGAAAATAGAGCATCTACAATACAATACAATGACAAGATTTTGTAGGAATGAAGAATGGTGTATATGAATCATGAATGAAATTTAGTTTTTAGCATTCTTAATGATAAAGTGCAGTCATAAATGCAAGATCAAGAGCAATGGCTTCAAAGAACAACAATCTCACAAAATATAGCTAACAGTCCTACACAAAGTAGGAATTCAAGTGGAAAAGGGTAGCATTTCTTATGGAGCATTTAGCTAAGATAGCTCTTGTTTTAACTGACCACCCTTTCATAGAATCTCATTCATGCTATAATCTTGCATGAATAATATCATAGTAAAGGTGATTATGACAATGTTAACTACTATTACATGGCATCAAAAACAAAACAAAGGTATCCTTGTATTTTTTAAGTCAACATGGAAAAAGATGAAAGCCGAGCCATGAAAATGCACATGTGAAATAAATGAATTCAAGAAAACATGCAGTCATGGCATGGAAATGCAAATTTCTTTTATTTGCTAATGCCAAGTGAATAAGGAAAAATAAAGAACAAATGAAGAATATTTTCTATTAGATAGAATTCAAAGCCTTAAGAATGGAATACATAGAGAATAAAGTACATGTTCAAAATTTCAGTTTCAAACAAACCTCGAAAATGGCCTTTTTATTTCTTGCAAATAATGAAAAATTTTCTGTAGAAGTTGACATGATTTGCACATAAATAACTCCAGAAATTTCCATTAAACCCTCAGGGACCTCTAGAAAAATCATGGTGGTGCCCAACAAGGCCAGAATGAAGAATGAGATGCAATCTTTAGTTTTGCATCGTTTTTGTTGTTTAGGGTTTTTACCCTAAAAGTCGCTTAGTGGAGTAAGGATTTTTTCCTGTCTTTTAAAAAATATGCAAGAAAACTAATATACCCATGGGATAAGACTTTAAGTCTTATGTTTTGTATTTTTCAATATCCCATGCTATGCATATAGAGTCCTTTGGGCTTTATTTTCTTTTGCATTTGATCACATGGTAGAGTCTTATGCTTTGTTTTGCATTGGTTTTCAAATGCTAAGCATTTGATTTAAGTGATATTGTTATAAATCACTTTAATCAAAGTGCTATTTTTAATGTAAAATTAAGTGGTATGCCTTGTAAATTCATTAAGGATGGGTTAGTTGGGTTTATTGATTTTGCAAGCATATAGGGTTGGTTGATGCAGTTGGGGAGCAAGTGCCAAAGATCTAGGAGGTTGTTTTGACCTTTTAAAAGCCTTGCAATGCTTTTAGGCATCATTTTCTTATGCCTTTATGGTAGACTTAGACAAAGTTGACTATTTCAACATTTTGGAGCTTATTTGGAAGAGATCTTGTTGCTATATTTTTGTCTTCTTGGAGGCATCCGACTGAAGGAAGTTTCTAACTCCTAGTTTGGTGCAACCACTTGAGGGAGTTGGAGATGTTAGAGTAATAGGTTAATAACTTAATTAATTTAATCATGTTGATTAATTAATTAAGTC
This sequence comes from Sequoia sempervirens, assembly GCA_007258455.2. NCBI lineage: Eukaryota > Viridiplantae > Streptophyta > Pinopsida > Cupressales > Cupressaceae > Sequoia > Sequoia sempervirens. The sequence goes on from VDFB02339571.1 coordinate 42,108, forward strand.
ACCTTTACTTTTATTTTTCACTTAAGCTAAATTTAGGACCATTAATAATTAATTAATTATTAATTATTAATTACCTAGCTTTAGGGTTTTGATCTCCTTTCATAAGGATTGATCTCTTTGTAATTATTTTATTCTTGTTTTATGTATTTTTGCTTCATGGGAAAGTAGAGAACTATTCTTGCATTTTTGGTATCTCTTCTATGTGACAGATTATTTGCTTGCAGGTGTTTATTGGGTTATGTGAGGTTGTATTTCTCAACTTCAACATGGTATCAGAGCTTCAGATCTGCCACTTCCTATTCATTTTTTAAGGGATCATGTCCTGAAAGTGAAATTTTTGTGCATCTTGAGTTAAATTGGACCTCACCATTGCATTCATAATGCTCGAATCAGTCAAGATTGACATTTGTTTCATCAAATTTGGATTCACGGTGTCAGATCTGCAAGGGTTTCAATTTTATGAAGATATCTAGATCTAGAGAGTACCTACAATTTTGGAGTGTTTTGAGCCCAAACGAACCTTACCATCGCATTCAGAGCGCCCAAAAACCCCAAAATTGATTGTCAAATTTTTGAAATCGGACACAGTGACTCTTGGAGGCATTTTTTTTCCATTTCTGGGTCGTACGGCTTGGTACAACATGCAATTCGAGAAAAATAATTAAAAAAACCAGTGATGTAGGGTGCCATCGTTAGTTAACCACTAATAGTTAATAGCTAGTGGTTAATGCTAGTAGCTAGCGAAATCGCCAGGCTTAACCCCAAAACCCTTTTGGAGTAGTTTTGGTATTTTGGCCATAAATTTTGCATATGAAATCGGATTTTTGAAAACAAGATATCATCAATGTTGATGTGTTTTTTATGCACTTCTCAACACAGGCAGTGCATAGATGCACTACCTTTGTTGAAAGGTAATCTCCAACAAGTTGCTAAAAATCACCCCAAGGTCTCTCAGGTGTCAGGTCATGACATGCATGGAATTTCTCAGTTGATGTTTGATGTGATTTTGTTGGTAATCACAGTGAAGACTTACGAAGTTAAGCTGGAGGAAAGGTGAATCTCAGAATGGAGTTCCTCTAGATGGGAAGTTAGCATGTAATTTGCTGCAGGTTCAAACAACAATCTTAATATTTGGCTTTACAATTTGCAATGAACCTTAGCATAGGCTACTTATTAAAAAAAGGAAAAAGGCAGGGAAGAGAAGAGGTTCCTAGATTTGAAACTAGCAATGAACAATGATCATGGAGGGTTCTACTATGGACAACTTCCTTAAAACAAAATTTCACTTAACCAGAATAACTCACAGTATTAGGAAAGTTGTGCAAGCTTCTAAGGACTGCAAATATTCAACCATTCATTCACCATAAACATGCATGAACAAAAGATAGAAGTTTGGAGAAAATTTTAGTTTATACCCAGACTAACTTTACACAGCTGTCTACGATCAGTAAATGGCAAAACTTATGGACAAGAAAGGCATCAACACAACACAAATCTACATAACCATTGAACAACATTAACTAATCTATCAAAGTAATCTAAAACACTAAGAACAACAAAATAAATTTAACTAAATTAGCTAACTATGGGAGATGAACCATGTAATATGCAATAAAAACTCAAGAGTCCACCAAAAGCAAATGAACTTCTATTAAAAATTTTGCAACATGCCTTTACAACAACTCAACTCTCTTGAAAATGAGAGGAGACCCCCTATTTGTAGTGTTCCAAAAGCAAAATGAATGGACAAGATTGATTTGCATTGTGTGGCCAAGATTCACTAAAAACTATGGTTTCACCTACCCCCAAATATATTACAATCTAAAATACATCCTTGTATTTTCCCTATTTTGTCCTCTTGTGGTAGCACTGTAGCACTTTGTCTTCTAGTTGATTTCCTTTGCTACAGCTATTCTGTGAGGATCTTTTCATCAATAATTGGGTTTCCTTCCTGCTTCTACAAAGTGGCATACTCTATGAACTTGCTGATTATTGATTGGAGCTTATCAATCTCCATTATGTTAGATTGAAGCACATGGTAGTTCCATTTCTTGGATTGGCCTGTGAGCGTGTCCCAATCTCCATCACATTTAGCCGTGTTGTCCCTAACTTGTTTAGATTGGGAAAAAGCCCAGGTAGGAAAACTCATAAAGTCTGTGGTAAGCTCACCTGACATTCCATCTTCCTTCTTCTTATGGAAATATGACTTTATCTTTTTCGGATCAATCTCAACGACGGGCATATCAAAACCCATCATTAATTTCAAATACTGAATACAGTTTTCCCTAACGTCCTTGGCCTAGTCAATGTCAGGCTCCACTTTACAGAGTACTTTCTCCAATTTCTCTTTCTTATGATCGAAGTCCAACTTCCACATATCCACTAGCCAATGATCGTCCTCTATCAGTGCAAGCTCCTTTTCCCATGTTTTCTGAGACAGCTTGAGGATGGCCTCAATTTTAGGATAAGTGGACTTGTATATCTTTAGGAAGTTAGTGCAAAACTTTCTCGTGCCCTCAAGGTAGTTTTGTACCTCTAAGAACTTGTTTGTTGTCTTGACAACACGATTGATGCCCATGTTTTCGGCATATAGGACCTACCGGAAGCAATCCTCCATAGTCTTAGTCCAGTTCTTTCTTTTCTTGAGCTTGTCAATATGGTCCTTGGACAATATTTGCAATGGCGCTGAGGATGTGGTGGGGAGCTCTTCCACTAATGACCATTACTGAATATAGTCAGTCAGATCAACCATTTGTGCCTTTAGTTCTTCCTTGGAGACCCTATCCTTCTATATCAAATGTACTACTGTGGCAACGTACTCTTGGAGATGATCTATTTTCTGATCTCTAGAAGTTGTCCCCAAGTTGATAGTGGAGACATTGTAACCTATTCCTTCTTCTCCCACCACCAGTGTGGCTACTTGCACGGTCCTAGATCTAGAGGCGTCCATTGTCAGGTTGGATCTAACTTTAGGCTTCTTTTCTTTCTTAGTGCTGATCAAGACTCATGCCAAGCTGGCCTCCAATATTTATTTTAGATTCTGTGGGGTTGGAGCTTTCTTCTCTAGTTGTTTCTCAAGCCACTTAGGCATCTGAGATTCTCCCCTTAGTGACTCACAATCATGTTCTTCTTCATGGGTACACTCAATTTCCATCACCTTACCAGCTAGAGTCTCCTATTCGGCCCTTTGTCCTTCTTCTTCATCTGAATCATGAATGAATACAGTTTCCTTTTGTGGAGACTCGATGGGAGTATGCTCTTTAGGGCTATCCTCCCCCTTGGCAGTTTCCTTTTCTTCTTCTTCTTCATCATGCCCATGTTCTTTAGGCTGCTCCATTCCTAGGCTGTCGTGGGTTTTAGCCTCTTCTTGGGGTTTGTCTTCTTCTTTATTTTCCTCTTCCTTGTGTTGAGGTGGCACATCTTCTTGTTCTTTCTTTTCTTGCTCCTCATGCTCTTCTAAGAGAGGCATTTCCTCATCATGTTCAGGGCTCTTATCATGCTCCCTAATTAGAGGTTCAGTGTCCTCCTCCATCTTATCACTTGATTCCATTTCTTCCTCAGAAGCTGGCTTCTCTACCTCTCCTCCAACATCCTTCAACTATCGAGCTAACTACTTGAGATCCACATCAAAGGTCTCCACAATATATTTTGTGCTGGCATCTTCTTTATCACTCGTAAGATTCTGTTTCTTCTCCTTTGTGGACCACCTTATCAATTTACAAATGCTGGTGCTATGGGTGCTCATGGTAATCATATGTTTCCTCCTCGATCTATTTTGTGGCTTATTTCTCTTGCTGCTCCAACTCCTCAGATATTTACATTGTGGATTTCATTTCGGGTGGTTTAGCTGGAGGAGTGGAGGCAGGAATATTGGCAAGAATCTGTGCCAGGGCAGCTTGAATAGCTGGGTTCATTAGTACTCTAGACAACTCTGAAGGAAGATTCTGGATATGTCAGGAGAATGCCTTTGGTAGTGAGAGCATGGGCATTGGTATTATTGTTGTTGCTATGGATAGTGATGTAGTTGGAGACATGGAAGCAAAGGAAAATAAAGAGGTGGTGGTGGAAGAAGAGTCTATGGTCACAACTTGCACGGTGGGTGGAGAAGAGGCCAGGTGGATTGAGATATCCACCGCAAGCAAAGAAGTGGCCACCATTGCTTGAGAAGCAGGTGAAGGAGCAACAATAGTGGAGGCAACAGGTAGAGATTTTGGTTTCTCAGCCTCCATTTCCTCTCCCTCATGGAGTGGATCTTCTTGAATGGTCAAAATTTCTATGAAACTGCCTGATCTCTTATGTTTCTTGGAAGGTTCACCCTTCAAAACCTTCCTCCTGTACAACTTGGGGTTGGGCTATTGCTCTGCAACCCTCTTTCTTGACCCAGTTTTTGGAGGAGACATTGAGGTTTCTCCTAATGGGGCAGCAACTGTCCCACTATCTGTTTCACTTGTTGGCTCATTCTCGAGCCCCTCATAGGTCAAGGTGACCCCTTGCTGCTTCAATTGGGAAATTTTTCCATCAACCCACTCTTTTGTTTTGGCCTCGACAGGCTTAGTCAGAATATCGAGGTCATTAACCTCTCGCTCATCCTAGTCAATTAGTGGTAGCGGGAGATTGGTAACCGCGCTATACTGAGGATCCATGACTGTGCTTTAATCTTCTTCTAGTTGGTCTGGTACAGGGAATAGATTGACCTTCTTTATGAAATATGCGGTCATTCTTATATAGTGCCTCATTTGCACTTCATTATCATCTTTGCAATTAGCCCAAAAGTCCTCAATGCTATGTAGATGGGTGTATTTAGGTCCAAGTGACTTCTTGAGTTTTCCATAGGGGTCCATCCGTGGCCGGACAGTATGGAGTCTCAAATGGTATTCTACCAGTTCCTTCTCTGAATTATCGAAACACTAAGAGGTATGGAGTTCATATAGCCCTTGGCCGAAGGAGAAGGGATAAGGAATCCTTGCCTTATGCTTGTTGCTCAGAAGGGTGTGTGCATGCCGTAGCTGCCGAGAAAGTTCTAACAATATTATCCGATCATTGGGATATTGGGGCAGCTTGTATGGTCTTTCTAAGAAGCCTTCAGTAGAGATATAGGTGAACTTTGGATACTGAATGAATAAGAAGGAAAACTATTTTAAGAATGCATTGGCACTATGGGAGACTCTTCTTTCAAAGTCACCCCCAAGAAATTGGATAATATGACCTATGAAAGCATCATTAACCCTGTAGTAGTCCCTCTTGAAGTTTTTGAATTGTAGCTGAGGGTACTTATCATAAACTTTCAGCTCCCTACTTGGTTCTTCATCTGGAGCTCTTAAGAGACCTCTGTATTGCATCTATTCAGCCAATGAGTAGACCAAATATGAGGTCATGTAGAATTGAGAGGTCTTCTTTACAACCACAAATTTCTCAAGGAAGCAATCACTGATTATACCCACTCAGTAGAACTTAGCCTCTAAATGGAGAATCTCCTAAATGAAGTACAACATCCACTCTTGGAAGTAAGCTGCAATAGGAAGGCCCATTACTTTGCTTAGTAGGGTCACCAAATCATGGTAATCCTCATAAAAGTCACCATTGAAGAGCTCTTGGGGAACCTTTGCAACACTACCCCTCTTCTCCTTCAACCAGTACTAATTGATAAGTCTTTTACACTTTAGGGAGTCCTAATCCCACATGGCTCTACCATCATCCTTGGTTGGTATCTCCATCTCCCCAAAGGTAGGGATATGAAATTTTTTTGTTATTGCCTTAGCAGACATGTCAGCTAAAATATTTCCATCCCTGTTTATAATTGTTCTAGTCTCTTCTTGGTATGCCTCTCTGCAGGCCATAATGAGCTTGGGGTAAAAGAGGCTAGGAGGAAATCCCATAGCTTTAGCCAACCCACTGCTTCTGATATTTCTCACATTTTCTATTTTAGGGCTGATCCGAACCCTTTTCTTGAATTCATCGAGGTCTATATGTGCAATGTTTGTGTTGGAGACCTCCTTGCATGTTGAGGTGACTTTCGAGTTTAGAGGTTCCCCCTAGAACTTGTACTTCATTTGATCTTTGTCATCTTTTCCACGGGGTTCCTTGCCTATTTTCTTTCCTTTATCTTTCTCCGTGACTTCTCTTGAGGGTCCTGCACCTGATTCTATATATCAAGCGGGAAAAAGAGTGGTCAGCATATCTGAGCATGAAAACATGGAAACGTTAGCCAAATCCCTGCAAAATGGAGTTAGATTGGATAATTCAACATTTGAGAAATCTAACATATAATCTAGATTGCCATTAGCAGTTCATAGGAGGGAGTTTTACCAAGTCAGGCCCCAGGGGTCAGAATTGCCTAGGTGGATGTCTATTTTAGAGTTGTTGTAGGAGGGAGGACAATCAGGGCACGATGGCCTACCTGTCCTAACGCACCTTCATTTTGATCAATTTGAAGGATCCACTGAGGAGAGTGCCCTATTTCAACATGTGGGTCAAAGTAAGTTTGATGATTGTAGAGCATCAAGATCCTCACTTTGGAAATTGGAACCAGAGAAGAGCTTTTCCATTAGGAGTCTGCTGTTAGGGATGGCCTTGATAGGACAACATTCTAGGGGCAGAGTTCCATCGGGTAGGACCCATGGCTCCGGGGGGCATTCAACACAATTTCATATCACTCAAGCACCCTTCACTTGTCTTTTAGGCACTTCGGGTCTGAGGAGGTGGAAAGCCGTTGGGAATAGAGGATGTGGTGTGGCAGTTCGACGGGAGAAATTTGAGGGATCAGGTTTGGATGGAGATGCAACCTTCGCATTTAATTCGTTAATCTTTTGAAAGTTTAGCGGCTGAGGTGAAGTCGGGTTCCAGATGTCGGGAGGACGGAGAAAGTTTTCCCTAAGTTATGGTGGTGATGGGATGGAGTCCCGATCACGATGACCCAACATGAGGGGTCCGAAGGAGGTTGAGCACTTAGCACTTTTCACATTTTTGTTTGATGACGGCGAGGGAGTCGGGAGCCGAAGGGTGGAGGGAAGTCAATCAAAAGCCATCAAACAATGACATTGTCACCGTAGTGGCCCATGGACGGAAGTCCGCTAGCCGGGACCCGAACGATGCTCAACATATGGTCATTCTCAAGTTCAATGTTACATGGTGAATGAAGGAGTGAAGCCCACAGGATGGACAATCGGGTTGTTAAAGCTGCCTGAGACGACGAGATGTGGATGAAGTTCTGTCAGGGGAAATCTGTGAGGCGGGATCCAGGACAAGCCGAGATTTTAAGATTTTCAAGCGTGAGTTCTGGGGCAGCCAACAAGTCAGGACTCGAGTTCTGGAAAGCTGTGGCTAGAAAGTCGTTTGGGGTCGGGAAGTTATGAACGACACCCTAGGGATGTAGTCTTGTGGGCATGGACCCGAACAGGTCGATGGATTTCCCCTCAACTTATGAAATTTTGTGGTTTTCATATAGCAAAAGGAAGGGGTCCCTCTGTGATGGCGGACCCAGAAGAGGTGTTCGCCGCTCATTAGAGTTTTAACTTGTTCAAGGTTATCGGCGACAATGAGGATGCCCAGGGTCGCAGAGCATGAATGCTCTATCTGAAGAATGACACCGAGAGGACAAGGTTCCATGGGTGATGTTTGGGTCAATTTTGAGGTTTTATGAAGATTCAAGCATATGGGTTTTGTGTGCCATGTTTTTCTCTATCTAGCTCATGTGTTTTTCTGCTTTTAATTCACGAGTTTTGCAAGAAATTAAAAAAAACACCAAATGGGGTGCGGGCAGTAGACTCACCTCAAGAACTTGATGAAGGAGGCAATTAAATTAGCCAACAAACTCGTTGGATCAGTGGCAGCATGAGGAGATAACTCTCTGATCAAAATGACATGTGAAAATGACAGTTCAGAGCTAGCTATATATAGAAAATTAGGCATTAAATGTGGCCATTAAATGATCGTATGAAAGACCAAAGGTTCGTAAGCTGCAATTTGAAAATGGGAACGGGAGCACCGGGGTTCGACGGTCGGATGATCGTCGGTGGATGGCAGTTAGATTGTTTGGTGATGATCAGACAACGTTGGAGGGTTTGGGTTTCGATGGGTGGAATGCCACCCAAGAATGACCATTGGGAATGGTGAAAAGATGACATAAGTCTGGGAGGGGCATCTCGACGAGCTCCATAGACGCCACCTTAAAAGAGCTAAGGAAAAGAACCAATTGGATTCCGTAAGGACTAAAGACTTGGAAAATTTGAGGAGGTGAAACATGGTCAACTTAAGAAGACTCCGCTAAGAGCTTACTGACCATTTTGAATGTTGAAACGTGGGGCACAAAAAATGAGACGACAACAAAATGACCCAATGAGGTGAAGGAAAGAGAGGGTCCCCATTCCGAAAAGGTGTGTGTGCTGAGGGCACAACAAATGGCGACTCTTCTAGAGAACGCTCCCGAGTGTTTTAAGGATAAGTATTCATTCAGAACCCAGAATCTCTGGTTTCACAGACCAGGGCTTGACGTCCAAAAGTTAACTATCAAAAAAAGATCCTTAGTTGAGCCAACCTATGAAACATCTCAGAAGTGTGTGTGTAGTGAATTCATTTGCTTTCCCTAGAAACTGTGATAGACAACGGTCAATCAAATTGAGCAAGCTACATGAATCGCCCAACCCCAAAAGTAACCTGGACGTTGCCCCATTGCCAGCCAGGTGTCCATAGCCCCAATAGAGTTGTCACTATGACCCCATGGATATTTCTCTATTGCTAGCTAGGTGTCCATAGCCCTAGTAGAGTTATCCGCACACCCATACGATTGCTTGATTTCAAAATTTTCTTTTCTTTTCTTTCTTACAAATTTTTTTTAACACTTTCTCCTTTTGCTCAACCTTGTAGGCATTGAAGCCTACTATGGGTTTGGAACTATAGTGGTCCCTGGAGCAGACTTAAGATTTATCGCTTACTAAGTCATCATAAACAACCATTGTACAACCCTTTGGAAACCATTAATATGCATTTTGTGTTGGATCTGAGATGAATGTTAAAGGACTCAACCAAGGGTCGAGTTCTAAGGTAGAGTTCATATGAGGAAGTCATTCTAAGGTAGCTATCAGGGACCAATGGTTGAGAATGAATATTTAACCAAAGAACACTAAGAGTAGGCAACAAAGTGAATGATTTGTTGAACGAGCATGACCACCACAACAAAAATGAAGAACACCCTCGTCAAAGAAAAACAACCAGGAAATGAGAAAAAATTAAGCGAAGCAAAGAAATGAAATGAAAGAAAACCAAAAGCAACCTAAACTAACCTATGTACAAGTATTTACAGAGACAACTCCAAAGGAGCTCAGGTTTGGAAGTAATGCTTTAGGTGCTGCTCGTTGACAGGAAACGGGATATCCTCACCAATTAAGGTCTTTAGGTGGATAGCATTGTCTCCAAGGATTCTAGTGATCTAAAAGGGGCCAAGCCAAAGCTTGTCAAATTTGTTATGTCCCCTTTTATTCTTATGGGTCTTGTCCCAGCATAGGACTAAATCAACAATTCAAAATGCCTTGATTTTGGCTCGGCGATTGAACCATCTTTTGATTATGCCCTGATGTTTGGTGAAGTTTTCTATTGCATGGTCACGTACTTCTTCTAAATGTAATAGCTTAGCCAAGCGAGCTTCTCTACGGTCCCCTCCTTTGTAAAAGTCATTGATGAACTATAGGGTGTGGATTTTTAGATGGATGGGGAATATAGGCTCTAGGCCATAAAAAAGGTGGAACGGGGAGTCACTAGGGGCAGCCTTTTGATGAGTGTGATCTTCCCAAAGGGAAAAATGGAGCTGGGTGTACAGTCCTTGGGATTCCTATCAAGCAGTTTTTTAATCGCAGTGCTCAAGTTCTTGTTAGTAGATTCTCCTAGGAAATTGCCCTGGGGGTAATAGTTGGAGGAGAATTTAAGAGAAATTCCATAATCAAAGGCCCAACTGGAAAACTTAAGTGAGAAAAATGCAGGGCCATTATCACACACCAAAGCATAGGGGCAACCAAAACTATTTAAAATGAAACTTTCAAGAAAATTCGTAACTACCTCAGTTGTGCATTGCCTACATGCAATGGCTTCTATTCATCTAGTGCAATAATCAGAAGCAGTTAGAATGTACCTATGTCCTACAGATGATGGTGGGCTTACCAAACCAATGAAGTCAAGACCCCATTGTGCGAACGGTCTCACCTCTAAAACTGGTTGCAGCGGGATATCAACGTTCTTTTCTTTGGTTGCGTTGGTCTGGCAGATGTGGCATGTGTGGACATGATTATGAGCGTCCTTGAAGACTGTCAGTCAATAGTATCCTACTTGTAAGATTTGATGCGTGGTGGAAGGACCAGATCCATGACCAGTGCCAAAATTTTCATGAAATTCCTTCAAGACCTGGCCTGCTTCTTCTTTGCCAAGGCATCTCAAATAGACACTTTCGTGATTTCTCTTGTATAGTATAGATCCCTGTAGCATGTAGCTACTACTTTGTATCTTGAGAGCACATTTATGAACTCCTTGCAAGCAAGATAGACACTTGTGGTTGAGCAAATAATAGACTATGTCATCGTACCACTCCCCTGGGGAAACATCCTCAAGCTGGTACCGCTGCACTGTAAGTTTAGGTCTTGCTTTACCTGCTGTTTCAGCTATTGTTTGGGTGAGTTCCTGTCCTCTTACAAATTTCATTGGCTGAATCTCCATGTCATACTCTTGTAGCAATGTGACCCACTTTTCTCTTTGTTCCTCTAGCTCATTTTGCATAAGCAACATTTTCACCGCTGGGTCAGGAACAATAGCGAACACCTTATTTTGCAAGATGTAATGCCTGAAGTTCTTTACTCCTTTGACAAGGGAATATGCTTGCTTTTCCACATTGTGATATCATAACTCTGCATCTTTCAAGGGGGCATTCATAAAGGAAATAGGGTGCTCATTTCCTTCATTGTCCTTCTAGGTTAAAATGCTAGCACATGAGTGATCTGAAGCAAATGAATAAATGTAGAATGGTTTCAGATAGTCTAGGCTGACAAGCACTGGTGCCTCAACAATTGATTTCTTGATTTCTTTGAAGGCTTGTTTTGCTTCGGGAGTCCACTCAATCTTAGCATCTTGTTTCAACATGGCATTAGGTGGCTTGACGATTTCAACAAATCCTATGATGAATTTCTTGACAAAGTTAATCTTTCCAAAGAAAGATTTGAGTTCTTTCTTGTTGCCTAGCAGTGATATTTTCAGCAGGGATTGGATGCACTAAGGGTCAATGGAGATGCCCCTTTCCGAGATAACATGCCCAAGTAATTTCCCATCAGTGAACCCGAAGATGCACTTCTTCGAGTTAAGGGAAACTCCAAATTCCCTGCACCTCTAGAATACTTTGCATAAGTCAGAGACATGGTCACTCTGCTTCTTTGAAAACATGGTCAAATAATCCATGTAGATGATTATGCACTTTCCAATCAAGTCCTTAAAAGCAATGTCCATGGCACACTGGAAGGTGGCACTGGCGTTGATGAGTCTGAATGACATTCTTCTATAAGAAAAAGGTTCCCCACTTGGTGGTGAACGCTGTCTTGTGGTGATTTTTCGTATTGCACCATTACTTGGTTGTACCCGGAGTACCCATCGAGAAAGGACATCATCTGTGAACTATTGACGATCTGCAATACCTCATCCAATGAAGGCACTGGATAGTTGTCCTTCTTTGAAGCTCTATTCAGATTGTGGAAGTCCATGCACAATATAATTTCTCCATTCTTTTTCCTAACCGGGACCAAGTTGGCCACCCATGTGGAGTGCCTGACTGGAAATATTATTTTGGTTGAAATTAATTTCTGCATTTCTTTATAAATGATTGGCTCCAACAAGGCGTTGATGGGGCATTGTCTTTGTCGGAATGGTCGCATGTCAGGCTTGAGAGGGATGGCATGCTTGATAATGGAGGTATCGTAGGTATTCAAATCTTCATAGCTCCATGCTACCACATTGTGATACTTTTGCAAGGCATCCATGATTCCTTTCTTTTCTTCCATAGTGCACACTTTACCAATAAACATATTTTTGACTTCCTCAGTTGTTCTGAGGTTGTGGGTGTCACACTGGTTGTTTATGGTGTTTTTCTTTGTTTTCTGATCCTGATCTTGGATATGATCTAGGTAAAATATGCGTTCAAGCTGAACCATACCTCTGGGGATCGTATTGGTTTTGAGGTTAATGACCCCTTCTATATCTAATTCAGCTTCTTCTGGATCAGCTTCATTAATTATTTGTGTTGCAAACACATCAAAATTGGTGATGAATTTAAGGATATGTTTCTCATCATTGAATACTTGGAAGTGAGTGACATTATCTAGGATAGATTGTGTGGAAGTCAACTCCATAGTAAATTTCTTGAGGCTAGACAAAGATAGCAGTTGCAAAGTGTTGGCTGCTTGAGCTAAAGCATCAGCTGTATGGTTCTGAGAATGTGGGATTCGTTGTATATTAAATGCATCTAGACCATCTAAAAGATCCCAGATTCTATGTATATAGTTTTCCAACCTTCTATCATGGCATGAGTACAATTTTCTAACTTGTTTGACCACCAACTCAAAATTACCAAAAACTTGTAGCATTTTAACATTTTTTCTTAAAGCCATCAAAAGACCATGAACTAAGGCTTCATATTCAACTAAAATTGAAGTCTGTGGGCGATAAAGTAAGTCTTACATGTGGGGCTGATGAGTTTGAATCCAGAGCCAAATCCTTGCTTGGATTTGGACCTATCAAAGTGTAGAGTCCAAAACTTAGGTGAGTCCTTGACTTTAGGGCCAATGAGGCATGACCTCTCCTTTGGTTTCACACTTACATAAGAGGTTTTCTAGGTAGGTGTTGACTGATTAAGGTCTACAACAAGCTGCTCCATCAACAATTCTTCTTTAGGGGTGACCCATGCTTTGATATGCTCCACTGCCATCTGGAACAAACAACACTCAAACTCAGAGTGGGAAACGTTGTCTACCCTGCACCAATTAGGCAATAGCAACTCTTGGATATTCATTCTCGCACCCAAGCTAAGCTGATTCTGCATGCATTTTTCCATAAAGTCTCAGAATCCATTGAGCAATCCTAAAGTGCCATCTCCATGGGACTCCTCATCATCAAGTTCTACTAGCATTTCTGTGCTCTAGGGTGTATGGGCCAAATCAATTAGAGGGCTGCATTGGACCAGGAGGACTTCTGCAACCACCCCCTCTCTTGAATCTTCCAACTCTTCCTGATATGAGATGGGAGAATAGTTCCCTCACTCAGTCTCAACAAATAATACCTCGTTCAGGTTGATGTATTTCATGATCATGAACTTCATAGGTTGCTCACAATCTATTCAAATCTAGTTTGGTAGTCCCTTCCATGGTAGCCACATGTCAGAGTGATCCATTGCAACATATCCATTCAGTGTTCTAGTGAAGTCTCACCCAAGGATAATCCCATAGGTGTCAGGGATGTCTACTACCTGAATGTAAATGACTTGTTGTACCCTTGGATCTACAACGATCTACATTGGGATTCGATTCATTTCTCCCATGATATTGACCTTTGTCCTGTCTAGTTGAGTCACTTTTCTCCTTGAAGGTGTGGGGGTAATCCCAAGAGGTTTGCACATTGCTAGGGGCATGACGTTGGCTGACACTCCCGAATGAAGTAGGAAATTGTGTAAATTCTTTCCAAATATCCGAATGGTGGTGAGGAAGGGTTGGGTTTCCAACTTCCCTTAGAATAGGCCCATAGGCGTGTCCACTTGAGCTACTTGAGCTTTGTTTTTATCGCCAGCCTTATCCTTAGCTTGCCTAGAGGGCTGATCCTTGGGGCTTTTCCTATTATTCTGATCTGATTCCTTTGTAGGATGTTTACCTGTCAATTGATTTTGAGGCGGATCTGCCTTCTTACCATGAATCTATTGAATGACAGGCTCACTTGGAGGGTCCTCGAAAGAGACTCTCTTGGCTAGGATCTCCTGCGTGGCCTTAGAGGAAGGAGTCCCATTAATTACTCTAAAGAAGGAATGCCTAACTACAAGAATCTTAAGTAATTCAAAGGCGGATAAGCTGATCTTGACTTTCTTGAACTCCTCTACGACATATTCATCCATTTGCTCAATTTCAGTTTCAAAGGCTTTACCTATAGCAGAGCTAGTGGGCTGGGCTTGTGTCTGGCTTGACTGATTCTAGGGCAGATCTTGAGGCTAGTTTTGTGGTTGGTTTTGGGACTGATTTTGTGGCCTATCTTTGTTGAAGTATTGAGTGGGCACATGAGGAAGACCAAGATTATTGCTGGCATTCAGGTCAGGCAGGCTGCTAAAGTAATTGGGCGGAGTGGAAGTCATAAAAGGTCCACCTACCTGTCTATTCCTAAGGTAGTAGGGATTTTCTCTCTAGTGGAACATATGAACCTCATGTACATATAATTCCTCCTCGTATTTTGGACCATTGTTTATCAAATCGAAAAGTCGAGACAAGGTTTCTTCGCTACTTACCTCTTGGATTTCGTCGTCTTTTGGTGGAGCATCCTCACATTCTGGGACATTTTTCTCGCTTCTTGGGAATGATGCTAGATTGACCATGAGATGTGAGGAGTAATAGGGCTTAGATGGGACTATGTCGTGACATCCAACATTGTCCACGACATTTTTAACTTTGACTTGGAAGATTTCTGCGGCTGTGAGAAACTCGGGGCAGTCCAACTCGGAGTACCTACTAGTTTTGTGAATTCGACACCATCTAGAGAGAGCTGCTTCAACAAGGTATACAACACTAGTTGTCTTTTTAGCACTTGCAGGTTGGTTTTGGGACTGATTTTATGGCCTATCTTTGTTGAAGTATTGAGTGGGCACATGAGGAAGACCAGGATTATTGCTGGCATTCGGGTTAGGTGGGGTGCTGAAGTAATTGGGAAGAGTGGAAGTCATAAAACGTCCACCTACCTATCTATTCCTAAGGTAGTAGGGAGTTACTCTTTGGTGGAACATATGAACCTCATCTACATATAATTCCTCCTTGTCTTTTGGACCATTGTCTACCGAATCGAAAAGCTAAGACAAGGTATCTTCGCTACTTACCTCTTGGATTTCATCCTCTTTTGGTGGAGCATCCTCACATTCTGGGACATTGTTTGCACTTCATGGGAATGGCACTAGATTGACCACGAGACAAGAGGAGTCATAGGGCTCGGATTGGACTATGTCGCGACATCAAACATTGTCCACTGCATTTTGAACTTTGACTTGGAAGATTTCTGCAACTGTGAGAAACTCGAGGTAGTCCAACTCGAAGTTACTGGTAGTTTTGTGAATCTGGCACCATCCAAAGAGAGCTGCTTGATGCAGGAGCATCCTTGGTTCTTGGCAATCATGCATCAACCAAAAATATTTTCCTTTTGGTTTTGTCCTTGTTTTGTTTCTTTCTTAGTTCATGTTGGTGGATTCATCATCTTTGCTCACTAGACCCTATGGATCTCTAAGTACATCATGGAAATGTTCATTTTCCTTATTCCTAGATTTGAGCGAGGTTGGATCATTTTTCAGCAAGTTATCAATTCCATATTTCATGTCAGTTTCTTGAACCGGCACCAAAATAGTTTTCAAGCCTAACGGCTAATCTGATCATTCGTGGATCGTTCCCATGACTTGTGGATCTTAACGGTGTGATTTTAAATGTTTCTTGGAGTGTCCCTGACCTTCATTATAGGTCCAAACTTAGTCTTATGCACCTGTTGATGGAGTAATTCAAAATTGAGGCTGAATTGTTCATGCACCTATTACATTTTCTTTCCTTGGAGAATGTGATGATCTTGGCCGACGCAGATGTTTCTTGATTTGTGGATATGCTATAAAGCTTGTAATAGATCATTAGAATAGGTAGTGGAGATAGTGAGAATTGAATTAGTAGTGGATATATTGTATTTTTAAGAACTCACTCACATATAGGAGCATGTTAGAATGTTGCATATTTGATCAGGCCTGTGAGTCGAATCTGTAAGCCTGGATGTTGCTGGCCGAATGTAACTGAGATTTCTATTAATGAGAATGTGTTAATCTGCATTTTCCTCCATATTCTATATTGCTTTCATTGTGTTAATCTTGCTACACAGTTTGGATTGTTCTCTCTAAGGACCCTCCTACCGTGGCTACACCAGATTGGTATCAGAGTGAGCTTCGATCCGTGTGAGGTTGATAGAATTTGAAAAATCCTGTAAAATATTTGTTGTGGGGTGGTGGATTGAGGATCCAACCTGTAGCTACAAAGGACTGTTGTAAAGATAGTTGGAAGAAGAAATGCTAGAGGAAATGGAGTGCGTGGAAATGCAAAACAAGCTATAATGGAGATGTTAAGAGGAATTGCTGCCGGATTAGATGTAGTTGAAACGGCCCAGAGAAGAGGTCACCCAGTTGATGATGTGAGTGATGAAGAGGTAGAAGTTCAGGAAGGAGGAAGAGAAGAGCAACCTGGCCTAGATCAGGGAGAAGAAAGGTTCATAAGAGCGCTAACTAGAAAAAATATGGAGCCACATTTCAATCCACTGGATTATATTGGTAAGTTAGATTCAAAATAATTGCTTGATTGGATTAAAAAGATGGAAAAATATTTTGAATTTGAAGGTACTACTGAAGATAAGAAGGTGAAATTTTCTTGTACAAAGTTGAGAGGACATGCATCCCTTTGGTGGGAACATTTGCAGACAAATAGGCAAAGAAGAGGGAAAGAAAAGATAAAATATTGGGATCAGATGGTGAATAAGTTGAAAACAAAGTTTATGCCAGTAGACTATTAGATTGGTTTGTTCTGAAGGTTGCAAAATTTGAAGCAAAAAGATTCAAGTGTGACAGAGTATATTGAGGAATTGTATAAGTTGAATATCAGATCTAGAAAATCAGAGGAGGAAATTGAGCAAGTAGCTAGATATGTGAATGGTTTGAGGTCATCTATAAAGGATGAAATCAGTTTGATCAAGTTGTAGAGTGTGGAAGAGGCATATCAGTGTGCCCTAAAGGCAGAAGAGAAGCTGAATAAGAGACATGAGCAGAGACAAAGAGGAAGAGGTGGAAGATTTCAAAGAGGAAGAAATTTTGCTAGAGGAGGAAGAGGATCTTTTCCATATCAGAACAAGGATAAGGAGAATAGTAAGAATGATAATGCATATTAGAAAAGTGATGGCAACTCATATAGAAGAGGAGGATACAGTGGTTACCAGAATGAAGGATATAGAAGAGATGATAGAGGACAAGAGAAAAGGGTATTCAAAGGAACTTGTTATAAATGTGGAGGAGAAGGACATAGAGCATTTGAATGCAATCAGGGAGAGATGAGTAGAAAGACCGATAAGAACTGCTTTTGTTGAGGAAAATCATGCTGGATCATCTAATAAACCAAAAGAAGGAGAAGTGTTGGTAAACAGAAGAGTACTGTATCAGAGAGAGTTGGAGCAGGAACTGTTGTAGAGGAAGAATTTGTTCCAGAAAAGATGCAAGATAGTTGGTAAATGTTGCAAGGTGATAGTCAACAGTGGAAGTTCTGAGAACCTGCTTTCTGAAGAGATGGTGACTAAGTTGAAGTTGGAAAGATTGAAGCACCTGAAACCCTATAAGATAGCATGGATACAAGATGAGCATAATATTATGGTAAGTGAACAATGTTTGGTGAAATTGAAAATAGGAAATTACCATGATGAAGTTTTGTGTGATATCATGTCTATGGATATATGTCATATTTTGTTGGGAAGGCCTTGGTAGTATGATAGACAAGATCTTCTTGATGGAAAGAAGAATATATACGCCATTGTTGCTAATGGGATGAAGCATATTTTATTGCCATTGGAAGATGTTCCTACAATTGAGGTTTGTATGAATGCTAGGGTTTGTCTTGTTGATGAAAGAAGATTCCTTGATGGGTTGAGAAATGAGAATATGTGTTATGCCTTAGTTCCTAAGAAGGCTAAAGACTTGAAGCATGTGGAAGAACAACTGGAAGAAATAAAGGAGTTGTTGACAGAATATGAGGAGATCATTTTAGACAATGTACCTAATGGATTACCACCTATGAGGAGTATTAGTCATTGCATGGATTTGATTCCTAGAGCTAGTCTACTTAATAACGAAACACACTGGATGACACCTACAGAGAATGAAGAATTGAATAGACAAGTGTGTAAATTATTGAGAAAGGGTTTGATTAGAGAAAGCTTGTGTCCATGTGTATTACTTGCTGTGCTTGCACCTAAGAAGGATGGAGAATAGAGAATGTGTACAAATTATAGAGCCATAAACAAGATCATGATGAATTATAGATTCCCTTCACCCTAGATGGATGACATTATGGATTGCTTGAGTGGAGCTATATTCTTTACAAAGATAGATTTGAAGAGTGGATATCATCAGATCAGAATCAAAGAAGGAGATGAGTGGAAGAGAACATTTAAGACAAATGAAGGATTGCATGAATGGTTGGTTTTGCCTTTTGGATTGACAAATGCACCGAGTACTTTCATGAGATTAATGAATGAGGTATTGAAGAAATTCTTGGGTAAGTTTGTGATTGTGTATTTGGATGACATCTTGATTTTCAGTAAGAGTAGAGAAGAACATTTGTTGCACATAAGACAAGTTTTGAAGAAGTTGAGAGAGGAGCAGTTGTTGATAAACATTAAGAAATGTAGTTTCATGAAGGAGGAATTGGTATATCTAGGATTTGTGATATCCGTGGAAGGATTAAAGATGGATCCTGAGAAGGTTAGAGCAATAGTTGTGTGGACTACACTTGAAAGTATTGGAGAGGTAAGATCATTTCATGGATTGGCTAGTTTCTACAAAAAGTTCATTAGGAATTTTAGTTCTATTTGTAGTCCTATGATAGAAGCAATGAGAGGAGATATGAAGGATTTTAGATGGACATCTGGAGCAAACCAAAGTTTTGAGTTGTTAAAACAGAAGGTGACTGAATAGCCTATGTTGGATTTACCAAATTTCAATAAGGTATTTCAAGTAGATTGTGATGCAATGTTGAGTCAAGAAGGGAGACCTGTAGCTTATTTCAGTGAGAATTTGAATGATTCTAGGAGAATATATTCAGTGTATGATCAAGAATTTTATGCCATAGTTCAAGCCTTGAAGAAGTGGAGACATTATTTGTTGCCTAAGGAGTTTGTGCTATATACGAATCATTAGGCATTGCAATATTTGTATAGTTAGGGTAAGTTGAATCAGAGACACATGAGATGGGTGAAATTCTTGCATAGCTATACTTTTTTTTTGAAGCATAGGATTGGAAAGTCAAATAGAGTTGCTGATGCATTGAATAGAAGGAATTTGTTGACAGAGATGAGAATGGAGGTATTAGGCTTTAATGAGTTGAAGAACTTGTATGAGGAAGACCTAGATTTTGCAGAACCATGGAGAGCTTGTAAGGAAGAATTTTTGGAGGATAGAAGTGAGTGGTTGGATTATTTCATCCAGGATGATATGTTGTTAAGAGGTAATCAGTTGTGTATACCCCAGAGTTCAATGAGGGAAAACTTGGTGAAAGAAAAGCATAGTGGAGGATTGGTAGGACACTTTGGAATTGATAAGACAGTAGCATTGGTGAGTGAGAATTATTTTTGGCTCCAGATTCATAAGGATTTCATGAGATTTGTGCAAAGTTGTAGAGTTTGTCAAGTTGCAAAAGGGAGTAGTCAGAATGTTGGATTGTATAAGCCTTTGATAGTTCCAGAAAGACCTTGGGAGGATATCAACATGGATTTCATACTTGGATTGCCGAAGACACAAAGAGGTAATGATTCTATATTTGTGGTGGTAGATAGATTTTCTAAGATGGCACATTTCATACCTTGTAGGAAGACAATAGATGCAGTGCATGTAGCAGACTTATTTTTCAGGGAAGTGGTCAAATTGCATGGATTACCTAGGAGTATTGTTTTAGACAGAGATATAAAGTTTGCTGGTTACTTTTGGAGGACACTTTGGAAGAAGTTGAAGAAATATTTGAAGTTTAGTTCTATGTTTCACTCACAGATTGATGGAAAAACAAAAATAGTGAACAAGAGCTTGGGGAATTTGCTGAGATGCTTGGTTGGAGAGAAGACTAGAAGTTGGGATTTAGTCCTTGCACAAGCAGAGTTTGCTTACAATAATTCAGTGAATAGGAGTACAAGAAAGACACCTTTTGAGATTGTTACTGGAGTACATCCTAGAGGTATATCAGAGTTAAGAGACATTAGTATGGAAAATAAGAGGAGTGCAGAATTAGAAGAATTTGTAGAACACATGAAGAAAGTACTCAAGTGAAACAAAAATTGGAAGACATGAGCCAAAAGTATAAGAAGGTAGATGAGAAGAGGAGACATAAGGAGTTTGAAATTGGAGATGAAGTGATGGTATATTTGAGGAAGGAAAGATTTCCAGTTGGGATATTCAACAAGCTAAAGATGAGGAAGTTTGGACCTTGTAGGATCTTGAAGAAGTTTGATTCAGGAAATGCATACGAAGTGGAGTTACCAGATGGTATGGGTATATCGCCTATATTCAACATTGGAGACCTACATTAGTATTATGAAGCAGAATTCAGTGAGGAAAGTACAGTGGAATTGGAGAATTAGTTTCCTAAACAATAGTTAGATGAGATTGAGGAGATTCTAGATATCAGAGATGGGAGGAAGACTCGTGGAAGATAGTACAAAGAATATCTTGTGAAGTGGAAAGGTAGACCAGTGGAGGATTCTTCTTGGATTTCTCAGGCTGGGGTAGACCGTCTTGGTTTTCCTTTGGCCCCTGCAAAATGAGAGACTCACTTTTCATTAACCCCGAATGTTTGATGCAGGAGCATCCTTGGTTCTTGGAAATCTTGCATCAACAAAAAATATTTTCCTTTCAGTTTTGTCCTTGTTTTGTTTCTTTCTCAGTTCATGTTGGTAGATTCATCATCTTTGCTCACTAGACCCTGTGGATCTCTACGTACATCATGGAAATGTTAATTTTCCTTATTCCAAGATTTGAGTGAGGTTGGATCATTTTTCGGCAAGTTATCAATTCTGGATTTTATTTCAGTTTCTTGAACTGGCACCAGAATAGTTTTCAAGCCTAACGACTAATCTGATCATTCATGGATCATTCCCGTGACTTGAGGATCTTAATAGTGTAATTTTAAATGTTCCTTGGAGTGTCCCCGACCTTCACTATAGGTCCAAACTTTGTCTTATGCACCCATTGATGGAGTAATTCAAATTTGAGGTTGACTTGTTCATGCACTTGTTACATTTTATTTCATTGGAGAATGTGATGATCTTGGCCGACATGAAAGTTTCTTGAGTTGTGGATATGCTATAAAGCTTGTAATCGATCATTATAATAGGTAGTGGAGATAGTGATAATTGAATTAGTAGTGGATAGATTGTATTTATAAGAACTCGCTCGCATATAGGAGCATGTTAGAATGTTGCATATTTGATTAGGCACGTGAGTCAAATCTATAAGCCCAGATGTTGCCGATCGAATGTAACTAAGATTTCTATTAATGAGAATGTGTTAATCTTCATTTGCCTCCATTTTTTTTTTCTTTTTTTTTTTCGTTACTCTTGCTGCACGGTCCAGACTGTTCTCTCTGAGGACCCTCCTACTGTGGCTACACCACTGCTTTAGCAAGGTATACACCACTACTTGTCTTTTCAGCACTTGTAGGCTAGTCCAGTGGAGTAGGAACACCCCAATTGTTGGGCCTAGTATTCCACATTCTATTTTTTCTTTGGGCTGGCCTCCTTTCAAAATTATGGTTAGAATTTTGTCCTCTTTCATAGCTTTGTCCCAAGG
>VDFB02339572.1:0-11522 GCA_007258455.2 Sequoia sempervirens
AGATGAAAGTTAGTTTATTGGGGGTTGGAATGGGGAGAAATTAACCCTTATGATTCAAAAATTTAAAGGTTTTTATAAATACTAATTGTCCTTATGCACATTTAGATAGCGAAATTTGAGAGAAAATGAATGCCAATCTATTGCCTATTCTTCTAGATTAGATATGTGAATCTTAAATTAGGTTTACACACAAGTATAGGACCACATACACAAAAATAAATTTTTCATTCAAGTTATCCAAACATAGTTGATTGTAGAGTCTAATATCTTTGTTTGAATCAACTATTGACAACCATTGTAACATTCTTACATGGTGTAATTTTAAGCTAAGTACTATATTTAATTTATTTTAATATTTATTTTAACTAATAATCCAAACTTTATTATCTAAATTAGTTAATACTTAATTAAAATATTTATTTAATTAACCTAAATAAATATAAAGAATTATTAATATATTTTTTCATTGTTCCTAAAACATTGTATAATATCACTTCAAAATAATTATTTAAAAGTATGTAATTAAGTTATCTTTTCATAAGAATGCAATATCATATTTATTGAAAAATAGCAAGTAAAAAATTATATCACTATTTATAATATTTGGGAAATAAAAAATGATAATTAAATTAAATAACATTTAAGAATAGTTAGAACTAATAAATAATTGATTAAAAAATACACAATATTTTATTTTCTATTTAATAAAACTTATTTTTAAAAAGAAATACAAAATTTAACTTTTGATTAAAGTAAATTATTTAAAATTAAAAAATAACATAAATATAAAGATCATTTCTTAGATAATTTAAAAAAGAAAAAATTAAAATAATAATAAAAAAATTACATATAAAATAATATTAAAAATAATTCAAAAATATTCATAAAAATTATTGATATATATATTGCTTCTACATTTTACATTTTTATTTTCTATTTGGTAAAACTTGTTTTAAAAAGGTGTTAATATTTTGAATTAAAAAATAATATAAAAGACATTTCTTAAATAAAAAATATTTTTTTAAATTTTAAAATAATAAAAAAACTAGTAAAATAATTATATATAAAATAATATTAAAACAATAAAGAAAAATTAAAATTTCAATTCATTAATTATATAAACTAACATTATTTTTTTTAATATTCTCACAATCAAATGGGGTTCTTGATAATTCATTTTTAAATAAAACTTACTTTAAAAAAATATGCAAATAATTTAGTAATGGTAGAAACCGTAAGAAAATCCTTAAAATATATGCAACCGTAAATAAAATCCTTTTAAGCAGAACGCAACGGAAGCAGAACAGAATCGAAGTAAAATCCTTTAAAACAGAACGGCGAATGTGAAAACGGAAAAACACAAACGTTGAGGTCCGAGTTAAGGGGGCCCACATGACTGTCACCTAAGCGCTGTCAGCGCTTAGTGTGTGACGTTTAATCATGGAATTAGTCAGCGGGGCTTGTGATGGACAACATCCAAGACACTAAACCTAAGCATGAACAAAATGAAGGAAAAAGTTGTGGACATAACGTACATAATGGAAGACAGAAAGATGATGCACATCAATGGTGGATGTCAACGAGTTCAACGAGTTCGCTGCGAGGAGAACCAGATACCTGTTGGATATTATAATCCCAACTACCCAGCATTGTATTTAAAACAAAAGTTTCTACATTGACTCTGTCACTGACCATTCTAGAGAGTTCTCACTGACCTGGCAATTTGCATATGAACATACTGTTTTGTATTCTGGAAAGCTCCAAGCCCTCTATAAATAGAGGCAGATGTAATGCGGTTAATTACTCTCTAGCAGAGTCCAACTCTGCAGCGCTGTTATAGGATATTAGTTTGAGTGTAAGAGTTGTAGCTCAGTAAATCAATGTAATGTTTATTTATTTAATATAAATTTGTCTCTGTTTTGTTGCTTCCCCTGTTTCCAACAGTGGTATCAGAGCCGTAAGGTGGAATCCTGTCAAGCCATTGCAAATCGCTGCCAAGAGAATAAAATGCCAGTCGCTGCTAGAGGAGTCATTGAAGTTGCACCTCCGAGAGGAAACGTCATTTAGGGAGAGATTGCATGGCACAGCTGGAGCTGAGATCTACCGCTTCAAGGAAAGGTCATGACCATTAGAGAGGAGGCCACAGAAAATAAATGAAGGCATAAAAGGAAGCCAAAGTATACAGAAAGAAAGTCAATTGTGGAGTATTGCCGCTGCCTAAGTCTCTGAAGAAAGAATCACCATTTTTCAAATGTCTAAGGAGGAAGCCAAGATTCTAAACCGCCGATTGCAAGGTGTAGCTGGTCCTGGCTCAAGAAGATCATGGAGATTGCTAGCAGGAGGTCACTGTGAAGCCACAAGGGAGAAGTTCGAGCTGAAGATCATCAATAGATCGTTGTGCAAAGAAGTATTGGCACAACCATAGTCAAAGTCATCGTTGCATACAAAGGTGTTGATTGTTGTGTTGTTGGTGGATCACAGGCGTTGAAGATGAAGCCGCAACTGTTCATGTTTTGTGTTGTTTCTATTGTCAGTCTTGAAGTTTCTTTTTATGTATATTTTGAGGTAGTAGGAAGTTTGAGGAAATTGGATAAGTATGTGTCTAGGTTGAGAGTCGAGCATTTCTAAAGTCTGTAAAACGATTTTGGAATGAAGAGTTGGCAAGTGAGGTGAGAACATCAAGGAGGATAGCAGATGTCTATTATGAAAAGATAAGTGAAGCCCTTAATGGATTAAGGAAGAAATATTGTTGAATTATGTAGCATTCTGTTTCTGTATGAAAGCAATGTATGAGGCAAATGGATTGCATTAAAATTAGGATCCACGAGCACTCGCAAAGTGACTCAATGGGAGGTGTTGATAAAACAAGTGAATCATGCCTGAACCTACGATGGACTGGTAACCAAGAGGGAATGCAAGCTTCATTGATTGAAACATCCCAAGCTGTATGGAGGGATTTCCCAAGTTTGATTGCTAGATCTAAAAGATTTTGAATGCATGGCAGCATCGATTGAAAAGAGACTAAGAATGTAATAAGAATTTGTGGTAGTTGTGATAAGGGGGGGTGTTGGAGATTATAATCTCAACTTCTCCAGCTCCGCATTTAAAACAGAAGCTTCTTACCGATATGTTGGTTGACTCTGCCACCGACCATTCTAGAGAGTTCTCACCGACCATGGAAATTTGCATATGATTTTACTATTTTGTATTATGGAAAACTCCGAAGACCTCTATAAAGAGAGGCAGATGCATTGTGGCTATTCACTCTCTAGCTGAGTCTAGCTCTGCAAAGCTGTTAGAGAATATTAGTCTGAATATAACAGCTTTAGCTTAGTAAATTGGTGTAATGTTTTAATGTTTCATTTAGTTTAATATAAATCTATCTCCGTTTTGCTGCTCCCTATTTCTACAATACCAATGAGAATCGCTAGCAAATATGCAAGAAGGATGGATGCTACAAACTCCAGATTTTGCACAAGGTGCATGGGATCCTGCTAGTCCTTTGTTTGCAGTGCAAGTGAATCTGCATGGAAAAAGATAATGGAGTTGCGGAAGAGCGCGGGATCCACAGTCCATTATATTAATCAAGTAGACAAACCAAACATGAGTGAAGTGACAATCAGAGATGCCTCTTTAGAAACCTACTAACAATTCTTCATTCAACAAAATCAATCATCAACCATTACATTGCAATAGCTTTATAAAACCTTCTAACCAACTAACTCCCTATAACCACCTAGCAGCTAACACCTAATATATATTATATCCAATTAACATCTAATCTTTATTATATCCAATTAACATCTAATCTTTATTATATCCAATTAACGCATGTTAAGCTCTATTTTCTAACAATATTATTAAATTTGTTATATAAAAATAATTTTAATATATATAAACAATAAAAAGTAAAATTTAATTTTATAATAATTTTTTTTTGCTAAGATAAAAATATATTATTATTCATTTTTTGATAACCTTATAAAAAATCTGTAACAAAATATTTATAATAATATAGATGATTAATATTTTGAAACTTCAAAAAATTATCTAATAATAAGGTATTGACCAAAAAATACTACAGCAAACATAACAATTTTCTGTTTTCGAAACTTTTCAAAAACCTGGTCGCTTGAATGGGGCTATCCATCGCTCTAAGGCTTCCCTCAGTTCCCTGCACGCTACATTCGTTTTCACCTCCTCCTATTACGCTTCGTAAATCAAATTTTCGAAAATAAAAGCGCTATCTGTAAATTTCAATTGAGGAATGCAACTGCATTTTAAAATATATGCATTTCTACACCGAAGTTTTAGGTTACAAGATATAATGGCCTATTAGACAAATTAATTGTTTAACGGACTGAAAAATTCTTTGCTGGACAAGTTAATAATATTCTAAGCATAAGAAAGCATTTATTGCATGTTTTCAATATATGTTAAGGACAGGACAATATGTAGCATGTCTGAATTTAAATTAAGAAAACAGAACAAATTTTGTTGCTCTCCAATTTCCAACAACGACGATCAGTTTGGATATTGTACATGTACTAGAAAATATCTAGACTGGATCTTATAGGTATTATACAAGCAGTAGCCATCCCAAATCGTAATTCTTATATACATATTAAATTACGGCTAGCAAATAGAAATACACGATCTTTTCGTTCTTCTGTTTTTCACTAACATTCTCTCCGAGAAAAGTTGGAACTGTTGTCGGTTGAACCGATGTCCCTGTGTGTAGTAGAATCTGATAGAAAAATTTGACTTATCTGCTGATCTTGATAATCAATATCGATCTCTTCGGAGAAGTCCAAACTTGCTGCATGATATTCCACAGCCGCTTTCATCTCTACCAATACTTCGCCTGCACTAGGTCTTGACAACGGGTTATCATTAACGCACCTAATTGCTAGCTTGGCCACATGGGCTATGGACTTTATGCTGTAACTGTCAACCAATCTCTTGTCCACTATTTCCACAATTTTTTCTGGATATTCAACCATCTCCAAAATTGGTGTGACCTGCGCAACAAAAACAAGGTACGAAGTTACAGTGCTAGTTTCTATGATAAGGGACGCCTCAGACAAGTGTTCCAATTTGCGATAATGGATGGTTAGTAGAAATTCATACCCAACTAACAAGGTTAATTTCATCCGTAGAAACTTTTGCATCTATAGGTGCCCTACCACAAATGATCTCTAACAAAACCACCCCAAAGCTATACACATCACTCTTCTCTGTCAACATATGAGTGCTAAAATACCTGTCACGCATAAAAATAAAACGTCAAAGCATTGAAAATGAAAAACTTTCCTTACTACGCAAAAAGAGAGCAACTGGAAAATTACTCTGGATCTACGTATCCGGCTGTTCCTTTCACTGTAGTAGTCACATGAGAAGCCTCTCCATCAATCGTTACTCTTGAAAGACCGAAATCTGCCAGTTTTCCATTTAAATTGTCGTCTAAAAGAATGTTGGCTTGTCTTTATATCTCTGTGAATTATTTTTGGCGTGCAACTTACGTGCAAGTATTCCAGTCCTTCAAAAAAATCACATGTAAGATCGGATCAAGCAGACTGGTCTTTATATGTATGTTTATGACAGAAAATGTTTACCTTGCACCGCATCTAAAGCAATGTTAAGCCTGGTTTTCCAATCAAGATTCGGATATTGCCCTGCACTGGTACCTGGGAGGAGAATGTGATAGCCGAATATTTTTGAGGTGAAGTTATAGTTTTTCATGTTCATAAATGTGCAGCAACTGGGAAAAAATAAAATCGGGGGACATTTAGTTACCGTGAAGGCGATCCTTTAGGCACCCTCCAAGCATATATTCATATACAAGCATTAATTCTCTGGATTCATTGCAGTAACCAAGTAAAGACACCAAGTTCTTGTGATGAACTCTTGCTAGAAGATCAATCTGCTCAGCAAGTTTGAAGCATGTAATATATATTATATTTATGTTATATTTGATTTCATTGAGAATAAGATGGGACATTGGTAGGGTGGAGAATACAAATCAATAATATGGGGGCTTAAGAATTGTAGATTCTGATTACCTCGTTTAGAAACTCTAGAACTCCTTGTTTGGAGAAAAGAGAGAGCACTTTTACTGCTATTTGCTTTCCGTCCTGCAATTTACCCCAGAACACAGACCCAAAGCCACCTTGTCCGATCTTACAGCTAAAATTTTCTGTGGCTGTCATCATCTCTTCAAGGGTAAACGCACGGGATTTTGATGGGTTTGGTACCAAAACCATTGAGTAGTCTGCAATTCATTTTAATTGGAAGTAAATCTGGCTAGTTTAGATAGCCATAAAAGTAGTTGATTTGCTAGGCACGTATTAAACGGAGAAACATTTTCTTACCATGGCCTTCGACATATTCGGATTTAGTTCCTGGGTCGCTGCCTTTAATATCTGTATTGGCAATCTCTTTTCTCCTAACTTTCCTTCGGTACACAATAATACTTATAATCAAAATAAAAGCTATTATTACGATGCCGCCTGCTGTAACTCCAACGATAATCCCTACATTGTTCCCCTTCGAATTTGGAGAGGAAATGCTAAGGTATGCATTGCCTCTGTATCTGTAGCATTTAGAATTCAAAGTAAACATATTCCATACTATCATGTCCACTGTTGTATGAGAAGAGAATGCAATAGAAAATCGTATCAATGATAGACTAAAAAGGAGTAGCCTATGAAAGGATTAGGAATTACACCACTGAAATTATTGCAGTCTATGAATCTGTCACAATCAGAAGAAATTCAATCAAAAGTTTCGGTACTTATACGACAGCATTGACTGTATATTGAAAGCGTGAAGTGAAACCTACAACTCTTTAAGATTGTGTAGTTGGGATAACCAGTCTGGAAGTTCGCCACTCAAGCTGTTGTTTTGTAAATTTCTGCACAACCCGAGCACCGAATTCCATAAGTCCTCCCGAACGTTAAAATTGACTTTATGGCTACATGCCATGGATTAAGAAAGCAAAAAGTCAATGAATTATATCGAGATACGTACAGTCTCTCCAGTTGTCTTAAGCTGGAAAAATTTGGTAAGCTTCCAATGAAATTGTTATCTGCCAGAGATCTAATTATACATGCAAATCGGTAAGAAAGAATTAATCCCAATTTAATTCCCAAAATAAAGTTTTATTCCATTTCATGTTTATTTTTTAAATTAAATATATCAAATTTTTATGGTAATAATGATCTATTCTAAGAAAAAGTTCATGAATCATATTCCACGAAATTTCAACATTTTTTTAATTTCCTTTTAAAGAAATAAATTGAGAAAATTATTTTATAATAATTTTTTATATAAAATAAATAGAGAATTATTATTATTAGATATTGATTCTCTATTTTTCATTTGAAACATGGTAAAATTTATAGATCTATGCCATTTTTTAATTAATTTTGGGTTCATTTTGATAAAATATTTTTATATAATTATATAGTAATATGTGCTACAACTTTGTAATAACTTGAATTCTTTACCAAATTTTTATCTTATTTTATATATACTCTCCACATGAATGTCAAATTTTATATACATCTATTTTCTTCTATTTGTCTCATCATTAACCCACATTTCCATAAACCTAATCTATATTTCAAGATCCTAAATTTCCTTATTAGTTGATAGGCTACATATAGTATGGTATTTGAGCCTAAAGCAAGTCTCATGCCCGCAACCCACTATTGAGTCATCAAAAAACAAGTTTCAGCTATCGTTTAAAGGTAAATTAGTTACCGTTTAATGATAAATCCTCCAAAATATTAGGTAAAAGCCCCCAAAATCTCACTTATCATATAAAAGATAGATAAACATTAATTTGACAATTGAATGGGAACATTCTATTTTTATTTGCAGTGTGTTTTTCCAATTTGATGGCAACTTTCTTTTTTCATTTGTATTGTTTTATATTTTAAATCTATATGCAAATATTTCATAATTAGTTAATACTTAATTTCGTTAAGGAAAAATCTAGATTTTTCTAAGTTTATTTCATTTCATTATATAGCACTTATTATTAATTGTTTAATCCTACCACATGCAACTAGAATTTACAACACATCCATGCACAAACACGTGCTCTCTAACATATTAGCATACATATATTTTTCTGTTGGCATAATCCTTGAACCTCGTTTAGGTGAAAGTGCTAGTCTTTAGTTAGTTACATAACAAGCTAGAGTGATCCCACACGTCATAGAACTAAATCCAAATTTACAATTTAAGATTTGTTTTTTCTTTCCCTTTCTCACTAGTTATAGGAGTTGACTCAGTGTATGTTTGTGCAAGTTTTTATTATTTTCTACTATTTAAAAGAATTTATTTGAACATTTATTAATGTTTTATATTATTTGCAAATCTCAAGCAATTAAAAGGACCATCTATAGAAACATTTTTGTTTTTGTATTAAAATGATGTCACATCCATACAAAGGGGATATGTTAATAAATGAGATCTTTAAAAAATACAAAGATAAGGAAACAAATAAAAAGTAATTAATAAATATATGTTAGGAAATTAAATATCAAGGAAGAGAGAAATTAATAGTCCAACTATAAACACCACAATGGACATGTGGGTTGCCAAACATGCCATAGAGACTTGTGGCATCCTTTTCTAGGCCATTTTTTATTCTGAGAAGTACCAAAAGAGGGAAATATATATTTTAAGGAGATTTAATGACAACATTTGGGGGTATTTTTTCAGGCATGGTGAAATAATAGGCAATAGAGAAGGAATAAGAATGATAATGAAGGAAGAGAAAGGGTGACGGTGTCAAAAACCATAAGAGTTAAATGGAAAAAAGGAATTGGTAGGAGATGAGAGAACATTAGAACTTCTACAGTTATCTTATCATTAAAAGAAATTCCAAAAATGTGATGTCATCGATGGAACATGATTGGTATTATAGTTTAATTTATATTCTTATACATGTAGGGTAAACCAATATGTAGAAAAATTGGAAACTTAAAAAAGATATGGGTGTTTTATAACAAAATACCTCAAAGAAGAATAGCCTCATGAAATTTCATGGTGTTTATGGTTTTCTTAAACCTTTATAAATTATTATTAACTTAAAGTAGCATCCTACCTACCTATTCACAAATTGGACCCTTAAAAAGAGGGTATTTGTACCAAAAACACATTATTAGATATTATAATTATAAAGAGCCACTACCTATCACCATAGCCTTTAGAAAAAAAACATATATAAAATTTAATAAATAATAATTTATGTGTAAATCCTCATTGTACCTTATACTATGTGAATAGGATTTTAAATTCCTTGTAGTTTCTTAATGTTAATATAATCCTTATACAAGATGGTATACCATTATTAATGTACATAAAAGAAATATATTTGTGCAACTACTAATTATTAATAAAAAAAATAATTGGTTTCAAACCCCTTATAGAATGAACAACTAGATTCTAATATCACTTGCTAACTATGATAATTGCTATTAAAACCCCAACATTGAATCTTGTTAGATAGTATAACCTATCCATTAGTTTTTGAAACCATTACTAACTAGGATTAATACACTTTATGGCTTGGAACTATAAAGGTCCAATGGAATATTAACAAAAAAAATTATTTGTATAGAAATTTTCTAATTGTTAATTGTCCCTTAGATTTTATCAAACAAGGTTGTTAGTAATTATTATTCAATGGTATTTATGAAGCCAAGGTACTAGATAGTGAGGGTAAGATAAACTTGAGTTATAACTTTGGAGTTATTTTATAACATTAAGTATTAAATGCAGAATCTAATGTTCTATGGTAAGAATTGTTAGTATAGAATATTCCATGGTGTATTCTCTTGCATGCATTTTTCTATTTCTAGAGATAATATTTGGTAGGTAGACCATTTAACCCTTTTCTTTACATGGAATTTGCAAGTGATTTTTTTAGCAAAAAAATATTCATCAATTGAATAATAGTCAAAATTGTGGATTCAAAATTTGGCTAGTAGAACAAGTTGTAAGGTGACCTAAATTGCTATATTTTTACAAATTTTTATTTTAATCTTTGAAAAATCACTAAAACATTTATTTTATTAAAATTTTAAAATACTAAATTCACCATAATATTTGACACCTAATTAGATTAGACTAGCCTAAATTTTATATGTTATAGTAGAAACTAAAATTAATTGACCAATAATGTTACATTATTATTTTTTACTTTAGGTCCATATATCTCCAATTTCTTATTACCACCATTAATTTTATTTATAAGCTAATGTTGGGGGTTGTATTTCATGGGTTAAAATGTACCCATAGAGCTCCAATTATCATCAAGAAAAAAATTTATTTGAGTCATTTAATATTTATAATCTACTAGTTGTGATTGAATTTCGTAGGCCAAAAATATAGCCATAAAGTTCTAATGCCCATAGGGCATGAAATTATATTAGGGCCCATGGACATTACAGCTATGCATGTATATTTTGGCCTAAAATATAGAACCCAAACCTATAGATTACAAATAAAATTAATGATGGTAAAAAATAATTGAGACCAATTTAAAATATTCAACATTTGACTTAAAATATTAAGGAATTAAAAAATTATAGACATGATGACTTCACCTTAAACCAATTAATCATTTTCACCCTTAGGCTCTTACTTTTCCATAGGAATTTATTTTTTTTTAAATGAAGGATTTTCTATGGTAATTAATGGTTTTTCCCATTTTTCATCAAGATTCACCAATATTTTCTACAAATCTTTAGTGATTTAAAATATATATATATATATATATCTAATAGAATTAATATATATTTAAAAAATAAAAGAAATATTTTCCAATAGAAATTAATATTTTTTTCAAAAAAAAGTAAAGATTTAGTAAGATTTTATATCTTTCTCAAGGGGGTTTCTTAAAGTTATCATTAAAGTATACATGCTAGTTTTCTAGTTGGTAGCTACTCTCCTTTACAAAATATATTTATATCTTCTCCTAAGTTTATTCATTCCAAATTATTTTGAGTTATTCCTTTTTTTTGTATTGATTTTATTTTTGTATTAATTTGCTTGCAAGGCATGTAAATGCTTGAATCTCATTTCCCAGCAAATTAAAACATTATATGTAGAAGATGTTATCAATTTGACACATCGTATTAGAGGATATTCTAGTCCAAATGATGATCTAGTAATTTGCATAATTTATCTTAGAAAAATTGTTGTGTATAAAAATCAATTTCTTTTTGTGTGTTCTCGCATGCATTTGTATAGGATGATATTTCTAAGGAAAGAATTATTTAATATACAATACAAATCAAAAATTTATTTTATTTTTTAGATGTGCATGCCTATTTTCAAGGTGTTATGTCTTTTATAGACTTAAAATGATTCTTTTATAGTTGCAAGCTTGATCAATAGGTGTATGAGTATGTGAAACTAGGTTGAGTTTTTCTTTTGTTCACATCATATCCTTATTTTTTCAAGAAATGATTTTCTCTAAGAAAGGATACCTACCAACTATGAGG
>VDFB02339574.1:0-18936 GCA_007258455.2 Sequoia sempervirens
TGTATGAGGGCTATGTGATGGATACATGATAGATTTCAATGTATGATGGACCAACCTTGTATTATTTTGATTGTGATATGGGGCAGTCCTTATTGACACTATGCAGTATGTTTCCTTTTGTGATGGGTGATCCAGTTTATATATGCACATGTATGTGATATTTCCTGCTTATGTAGATGGATACTTTGGTTTATTTATGCACATATTTATGAGATGACATGCTTATGTGGATGTATGAGTTGATTTATTTATGGAGATTTTTATGAGACTATATGCTTATGTGGATGTATGAGTTGATTTATTTATGGAGATGTTTATGAGACTACATGCTTATGTGGATGTATGAGTTGATTTATGGACATGTATGTATATGTGTATGATAGATTCTATATGAATATTTTATATATGCAGAATGTGATGTATTATGAGTCTGACACTTTGTGATGCAGGTGGCGATGTATGCATGGTTAATAGAATGACCCTAATATGCAATAATTCTCTTGTAATTCATAGTGAACTAATGATGAAAGGAAATAACATATGGTCATAAGTGTCAATAAGAACTGACATGGTAATGGAAGATGGGTATGTAGGAATGGGTGTAATTTGTCATCTGTCAAAAACCATTAGCATCCTGAGAAGAATGGGAGAGAGCGGGACAAAGTACTCACACAACCAAAATCATTGGGTGAATGCAATGCAACGGATGATGAAATGCAATCCTAACATGAGTTGCCATCTTTGGAGCACTATTTTTTGCTATAGCATAGGATACCGGATACCCTGATATGTAAGACCAAGGCGAGCTAGCATCCAATGCATGAAACAAGCACAACAGACAGAAAGGTTATCCCGATACCCCAAGGTCATGATGACCTTGGTCAGGCCAAGTATTGGGATAACCAAAAACACACGAGGATGTCCCAGCATAACACAATACCACGAGGATCTTGGTGGGTACTACGTGGTACAACCAAGAGGACAACAAACAAAGAAAAGACCAAGATAAACCCCTATGTTGACTTGTCAAAGCACACCATGATATGATGGATCAAGGTGACCATGACAAGTGTTGATAGTGAGTTCAAGTGACAAAATAAATTCCAAAATATCCAAAAGATCATAATCAATATCAAAACGTCCTTTGCCATAGGATCAAGGTGATGGATGGGATTGATGAGGTCCACTAGGAAGGATGCATCCTGTTGAGACCGATGATGGATACTACACTAGAATGACCCAGTTTGATGCCAGATATTTTTATTAACCAAATCTCTTGATAATAGGGGAGTTTAATTGAGAATAACGAGTC
Source organism: Sequoia sempervirens (assembly GCA_007258455.2). Taxonomy (NCBI): domain Eukaryota; kingdom Viridiplantae; phylum Streptophyta; class Pinopsida; order Cupressales; family Cupressaceae; genus Sequoia; species Sequoia sempervirens. The sequence continues at coordinate 1,313 of VDFB02339574.1, forward strand.
AGACTAGGACACAGACTGACATACCCTACAGACCTAGGGGCTCAGGGGCCGATCAGAGATTAGCCTTACCTACGTGAAAGCGCAGAGGCCTCATAGTTCATGAAGATAAAGCAAAAAGAGGAAGATGAAGGTGAATGACGGATGACCAAGACATGATGATCAGAATACCCCGGGGGTAGATCAAGTGATCTGCCTTGCCTATGTGACAGTGTAGGGGCAACGTAGTTCAATAGGTGGGGTGACAGGATGAGACCCAGATAAAGATTCGACACGATGGATGAACCCATGTGATGACATAGACCAATTGACGATGAGATGAAAGTCATAAGGCCAGTGTGGGATACTGAAAAGCTTAGGATGGGGGGATAGGTTAGACAGGTCATCCAATGCACAAGCAAAATATACCAAGTGACTAAGGATGGGAAGGGTGAGGGTAATAGTGCGGGTGAAAGCATAGAATAACTAGGATGTTAGGTAGATAATGATTAAGTCCTCTATGAATGATGCCTATTACCAGGTTTTCATCATCCATACTTATCCAAGGCGCCACCAACAGGTGGTTTTCACCATAGGACGAACTTATTTCTCTTTACTATTTTTTTTTTTATTATTATTATTTTTTTAATAGGGTTACCAAGCATAATTAGGTGTAGAACCACTTTTGATGCATGATGTTGATGGGTTCGTCAAGGGGATCTCCTTAAAGAGTAGTCAACATGTAGGCCCCAAATCCATATTTAGCGGCTATGATATAGGGTCCCAACCAATTTGCTTCAAATTTTCCTTTCTTGTCTCGGTCTTGCTGAGTACACTGATTCTCTTTGAGGACAAGATCACCTACCTGAAACTGTCGAGGGCGAACCTTCTTGTTGTAGTAGCGCTTAAGGCGATTCTGGTATGCTTGGAGGTGATCATAGCTTTTGGTCACCTTTCATCAAGTAACTCCAATTTTGCGAGTCGTGCGACACGAGTATCCTCTTCACTAATAAGATTTTTTAGGGAAATTCTCAGTGATGGGATCTCAACTTCAATTGGCAAGATGGCTTTGGCACCGTAGACCAAAGAATAGGGGGTGGTGCCTGTAGAGGTACAGATGGAGGTGCAGTATGCCCATAGGGCGGGATGAATATGGAGGTGCCAATCTCGACCGGTGTTATTGACAACCTTTTTAAGGATGCGGATGAGGGTCTTGTTGGTTGCTTCTCCCTAACCATTACCCTGGGGGTAATAGGTGACCAACAATGGTGAATGTGAAAATTATCCTGAGAGGTGTTTCATAGCTTGGTTTTTGAAGGTTTTACATTGTGGAAAGGATGGTGGGCCGGGATACCATGCTCTGCATGAGAGAATATGAATTGCAGGGATGAACTTGAGATCCTGAATACCGAAATTATAAACGAGCTGACTGGCTTCCCACCCACTTAGTGAAGTGATACGATTGGTAATTATGAATGTATGGCCATCGGATGATGGTGGGTAAATCTTGCCAATCAAGTCAAAACCCCATTGAGAAAAGGGCCATGGTGCTAGAACGGGTTGAAGATCTTGTGCCGGGGTGTGAATCAAATCTGCATGTTGTTGGCATGGAAGACATTTCTTTACAAATTCACAAGCATCATGTTCTAATGTTGGCCAGTAATATCCTACTCGGAGAATTCTTTTGGCTAGAGCCATACCATTTGAGTGAGCCCCACAAACACCACCATGTACTTCGGTTAGCACCGTGTGGGCCTCGGTCTCATTCAGACACCTAAGGAGGATTCCATATTTTGCATGATGATAAAGCATATCATCAACATTTGATGTATTAGGAAGAGCAATGAATGAAGGACTTGTGTTGATTGCGTGTAAGTTCTAGGGGTATGAATATTATCATTGAGGTAGGTATATATGTCTTGGTACCAAGGGGAGGCAGGACCTACGATATCGCACACCATATCAGTCTTAGGAATATCATATGCTGGGATTAAAAGTTGTTCAACAAGGAACTCACATTCCGTTTGGTCTTTAGGCATGCCAATCAGGGAACCGATAGTGGCCATTGCATATGCTGCTTTATTCTATACCTGAGGAATTTGGTCAAATTGTATGAAGGTGAAATATTTCTTGAAATCATCCATCATACGCTTATAGGGTAACAACTTATCATCCTTTGTGAGAAATTCATCATTAACTTGCTTAATGACTAATAATGAATCACCAAAGACTTTTAGGTGAGTTATATGCCATTGTTTTGCAATTTAGAGGTCGGTGAGGAGGGCCTCGTATTCTGCGATGTTGTTGGTACATGGAAATGCTATCTTGAATGATTTTGGAATGTAGTCACCTTGAGGGGTAATTAATAAAATCCTTGCACCTGATCCATTATGAGTGTATGAGCCATCAAAATATAGCGTCCAAGCTGGTGCTTCTATAACTGTATAGACTTCTTCGTCTGGGAATTCAGTGTCCAGAGGGTAAGCATCTACTAATGGTGCCTCGGCCAACTGATCAGCTATGACCTATCCCTTTATGGCTTTCCGTTCCACATACTCTATGTCAAATTCACTTAGGAGCATGAACCATTTGGCCATACAGCCAGTCAGAGTGGTTCTAGATAAAAAATACTTCAGTGGATCAATCTTAGCGATTAATTTGACTGGATGGCTGAGCATGTAATGTCAAAATTTCTGTGTGCTGAAGATTAGCGCAAGGCAGGCCTTTTCCATGGAAGAGTAGTTTAACTCATAGCCAACCAACATCTGACTGATATAGTAGATCGCCCTCTCTTTCGATGATTCATCATGTTGTGCCAACAATGCCCCCAGCGCAACTGAAGTGGCAGAGATATACAGGAGGAGGGGTTTCCCTGGAATGGGTGGCATCAGGATCGGAGGATGAGCTAGGTATTCTTTGATCTTATTGAAACCTGTTTGACAGTGTTGGTTCCATTGGAAGGTGGAGTCTTTCTTCAGGAGATGAGTGAATGGCTGACACTTATCTGCGAGTTGGGCTATGAACCGACGGATGCATTGCATCTTCCCTTGGAGGCTTCTTAATTGTTTCAGATTGCGCGGAGGTGGCATGTCCAGGATAGCCTTTACCTTGGCGAGATCAACCTCAATGCCCCTGCGAGAGACTATGAAGCCCAACAACTTTCCTGACGTGACCCCAAAGACACACTTTTTTGGATTTAGCAGCAACTTGTAATGCTCTAACAGTTCAAATATCTTTTTTAGGACGGTAGGATGTTCAGCTTGTGTTCTAGATTTCCCTAACAATTCATCGACGTAATCCTCCATGATGATATGGATGAGGTCATGGAAGATGACCGTCATTGCCCTTTGATATGTTGCCCCTGCATTTTTGAGACCAAAGGGCATAACATTGTAATAGAAAGTTCCCCAAGGTGTTGTGAAGGAGGTCTTGTGTTGGTCCTTGCATTTAATTGAATCTAATTATAACTAGAAGCCATCCATAAGGCATAGCATCTTATGTCACATATTAGGTCGACCAACATGTCAATGTTAGGCAAAAGGAATTCATCTTTTAGGCCTTGTTAAGATCCCTGAGAATGCAATGCGAGATCTGAATGTCTCCATTTGGTTTGGCAATCGGTACTATATTGGAAGTCACTTTCAGGTAGTCAATTAGGATACACAATAAAACCTACCTCTAGTAACTTTTCCAATTCCTTCTTGACTAATAATGCCACTTGTGGATGCATTTTGCGGAGCTTCTGTTTGACAGGTTTGGCATCTGGGTGAATGTCTAGATGATGGACCACTAAGGTGGGGTCTAAGCCAGGCATGTCTGAATATGACCAAGCAAAGTTAATGATTCCCTCTTAGATTAGGTACACGATGACTGGATACTCTTGCTCTGAGAGTGACTTAGCCACATAAGTGATTTTAGGATTTTTAGCAGTACCCAGATTAACTTCTTGAGTCTCCTCGATTAGAATGGATGATCGAGAAGATAACTGAGTTCCTACAAGGGGAAGATGAACATCTCCATCTTCTAGCGCCTCCTCAAGGTTTTTGCCGTCAAATGCGTCCTTTATTTTTACTTTTGCAAGGTCAAGAAGGGCCTCAGAGAGGTTTTCACTAGATGACCGCTTTTTACTTTTCTTATTCTTATTTTTGTGACTGGAGTGTTCATCCTCCCCCAATTCCATAAGGTTTACATATGTATCCGCAGACATACTGACAGGTGTGCTATTACATAGGTCCCAATCAATAAGCTCGGGGTGACAAAGGGGTAGGCTAATAGTGCAGACAGATAGGCATTCGAACATGGATGATAGGTCGGTGTGATCGACGTCATCGTATGCATGTATGATGGATTCCTCCTCGGGTATGTCTTCCAATGAGCCATTGTCCACGACGACGTTATTGGAAGTATTAGACGATGTTGTAGGGCCTTTCTACTTTTTATCATATCCGATGCCTATGTTCTTTGGAAGCTTTGATGTATCAATAGGTTGCAACCACCCCTGTTCTTCTTTACCTAGACCCCTACCTTGGTAATTATACTTTTCTACAAATTTAACTGAGCAAGGATATGCTTCTTGAAAATAGTCCTTTAGAGGGGGATCTAGTTGGGGTTCTTCTCGGTATACCCATTGACTTATATCCTCTTCTGGTGCATCTGTCTTGATACTAGGGGATGTGAAAGTGGTGGTAGGGATGTTTTTACCCCTGAAGGTGACAGTCTTGTCTTCCTTTGGAGTAGCGTGTGAAGGTTGACCATATTCATGTGGTGACGGTGGCATGGTTGCTATATTCAGAGCAGTATGCATTTCGTATTCTCCACACCCTTTGTCAATGATCTAGACTTTTGTGACTATGGGATCAGTGGTGGAAGATGGGGTGGTTATTGTGGTGGAGGGTGGATTAGCAGATGATGACTGGGATGCCCCCATTTCAACCTTGGGAAAGTAATGTAAATGGGGAAAGGACACTTCCAAAGCCTGACAATATTCAAATGGTTGGGGATCAGCGTAGATGGTGACTTCCTATCTGTTGACTAGAAATTTCAGGCACTGATGGTATGTGGAAGGGATGGCTTGCATAGCGTGGAGCCATGGGTGACCAAGGAGGAGATTATATGGCAAGTCTAGATCAAGGACATGATAGGTAATGTATTGAACCACAGGTCCCACTTGGATAGGAAGGCTGATAATTCCCTCTGAATTCCTTTCTGCATTATCATAGGCCTTGATGGTGATGATCTGATTACTTAGATTTTCTTGAGTATACCCCACCTGTTTTATGAATTTTAGAGTACATAAATTGAGGGCAAAGCCATTATCTACCAAGACCCTTTTTATTTTATGGCGGGTAACAATGACTTCAATATGCAAGGGGCGATTATGATTGACATCGATATTTGGCATGTCATTTTGGCTGAAGTGCAGTTGATGAGATAAAGCCAAGTGTCCGACCAGAGTTTGGAATTGTGTAGGATCAATGTCATTAGGTACATGGGTTTCTTGTAGAGCTCTATTGAGAATTTCTTGATGTACAGGAGAAGACCTAAGCAAATCCAGAATGGAGATATGAGCAGGGGTCTTTCCTAAGTGGTCAAGAAGGTTGTATTGGGAGCTTACAGAAGTTGGTTGGGCAGGTGCGGAGGCTGTAGGGATAGTGATGCTTGCTCACTATGTAGTAACAACACACTGAGGGTCATTGGCTTTGACATGTATCATGGACACCCGGGGCTCTACCTGCTCAATGTAATGAATAATACCCTTGTAATTGAAGGGTACATTCTTATAGCTCACATTATTTGTACTGCTGGCTTGGGGATTGCTGTTGGAGGTGCTTGGGCCTTGATTATGGTTTGGAAAGACGTTCTGATATATCTACAATTGAGCATTGGGCGATGAAGTTTGACTGGCGTCAACCTTGATATCTCCTCAATCAATGAGGTCTTGGATATAGCTTTTTAGACCCTAGCACTTATTCAAAGAGTGTCCTTTGATTTTATGGAACTCGCAATATTCATTTTCCCTAAACCATGTAGGCTTGGGTTTGGATTCGTCAAGTGGCTTAGTGACAGGATATATGATCGGATAATTGATCTGTAGCAATTTATTGAAGACAACACTTGGGGGCTCTCCTAGTTGAGTGTACTGACGTTTAGTGTTCCCCTGGTTGTTCTAATTTGACTGTTGAGGAGGACAAGGTGCCCCCTGCGGTATAGATATGGTGTTAGGTATGGGTTGTTGTTGTCTCTGGAATGTGTTAGCCACGTGGACATGTTTAGTATCAGTAATGCCATCATTTACTGCGTTTTTGTTCTTGTTCTAAAAATGTGGCTTGTCGTTGAATGACCTTTCTTTATCTTGATTATATATTTTGATGTGCCCTTTGGCAACAAGGGCACGTTCAAGGATAGGTCCCTTTTCCACTAGCTCCGTGAAAGTGGTGACACAATGTAATCTAAAGTTATGAGCCATTTCGGGATGAGAGTTCTCCATGAAGAGGGTGACCATGTCCTTTTCTTTCAAAGGGGTTTTCATTTGGCTTGCTAGCGCACACCACCTTTGGAGGTAGTTAGTAAAGGTTTCCCCTTCACGTTATTTCTCTTTGAGGAGATCTAAGGTGTCGGTGTCCTCCAAATTGAAAGAGAAGTAGGAGACAAATTTTTCTGACAGGTCCACAAAAGATTTTATGGATCATTTTTCGAGGGTCATGAACCATCCTAGGGCGTTGCTTGCTAGACTTCGTGGGAACAGGTGCAAGAGATAGTTGTCATTGTGGATAACCTCTTGACACTGGGAGTAAAACTCCTACAAGTGGGCCTTAGGATCTTTGTTCCCCCTATATTTTTCAAACTTTGGCATTTCAAAATGTTTAGGGAAGGGAATCAATGAGATGGAGGGATCGAATGGATATTGGCATATGTCTTCGAACTTGAATGATTGTTTGCCAGTCCCTACCTGAAGATCTTTTAGAGCGGCTTTAATTTCTAGCAAATTTGAGTTGAGTGGTGGTTGGTTGGGTGGAAATAGATGGTAGGATGACAAAGGATCCTACTGAGAGAGCGGCAAAGTGTTTAGATATGGGTTCGGATGGTGAAGTGATGACATCCCTTGTTGGTATGCTGAGGGAATTTGTTGATACATGGGTTGTTGTTGCGGGGGATAATATGGATGTGTTTGATAAGGATGTGAGGTGGGTTGTTGAGGAGCTTGGATGTGATGTTGTGGATTGACCTATTGATAATGGGGGAATTGGTGTGATTGTTGGGAGGTTGCATAAGATGGTTGTTGTTGGGACTGTTGTTGGTAATACGGGTGTTGTGGGGGTTGTTGTTGTGACGTGGGATGTTGCGTGGGCCGAGACAACATGTTGTACTGTGCTTGAGCTCGTGGTCGTAGGATGGATGCGAGGAAAGGAGATATGGTCTGAGTGGGAGGTCAGGATGGATTGTTTTGCAGTTGATATGGCGGTTGTTGCACGAAAAATAGTGGTTGTTGTTGTTGGGGCGGCTAAGGTAACGTAGGAGGATTTTGCAAAGGAGGTTGCTGGGCACTGAAGGGGACATTCGGAGGTGGTAGATTAGATTGAGACGGCTGTGGGGATGCATATGAAGGTGATGGTTGGTTTAAGGCCCCAGAAGGTGGAGGTAATGCAGTGAAAGGGCTGCCCCCAGTGTTGATGGCAGGTGGATTTGAAGGGGGTGGTGCTGGTAGCATTAGTGGTTGTAGTTGCAGAACGTTTTGTGGCATGCCAAAGGCGAAAGGATCATTGGGATCAGTAGTTTGGGGTGCCCCTGCGACTGAGATTGCAGGATGCGGGGGATTTCCAACAGGATACAGAACGGCGTTGCCGAATTCCAGTTGATGCCAACCTTCTACGGAAGGAACACTAGGGACGTATGAATTGCCTGGTACATTATGCGAACCTTGAGGTATATTAGGCGTGAAACCGCCATACTTGGATAGGTCGGTACCTGGCGGCAGTTTGACACCCTTGTCAATTAAGTTAGCCAAGATTTCCTTGCCATGTTTTTCAAGAAGGCGATCCGTCATTTGCACATTGACAGGGTTACTAAAGTGTTCCTCGAATGTAACCTCGGGTTGAACGATCATGTTTTCATCTCCGGGGGGCGATGTGTTTTGACCATCGATATTGGATTGTGATGATGTTCCATTATGAGGATCCCGAGGGATGTTTGCACTATTATTGGGGTCTTGTGAGGCATTAGTTGTGTTGTTCGGATCTGGAAGGATGTTTGGTTGGGATTGTTGGTCGACCATTTTCCTTGTTTGTGACCGTGTCTGAACAGGCATGCAATATGACGGATTAGGATGACTTTAGTGACGAAAGGATTGATTTGGTTTGGTGATTGATTAGCTGAAAAGGATGTGGCTCGACAGGATTGGTTCGATTGGATGATTGACTAGCCGCTAAGGTCAGGGTTGATGAGATTGACTTGATTTGACCGATGTGGACTGGGTTGATCGGAAGATTATGAGTTGATCTGGATTGGACGATATAATGATTTGATTTGGGATGGTGATTGATTAGGGAATCTGAAGCCAAGTTTTGAAGCGATCCCTAATAACACTAGGTGTTGATTGATGATAATGGCACCGAATCCAACTTGAGATAGAAGTGGATTGATTGGGCCGACAAGGATGACTGACTTAGGACGGATGACGATCCGAAGTTGGTTTTGATGGATGACGATTAGAGATGAACACCTAGGTCATTTTGGATAATTGCTCTAAAATGTGGATTCTGAATGGATGTACGGATGCACGAGCCGAGGGGATGAACATTCTTGATGACGAATGGATTTTCGAAACGAGTGGACAGAAGCCCGAAATGAGAGGATGAGTGATCGAGATGGCGGATCGACGGTTCCGGCTGGCGAAGTGGATAAGAAAGTTGACCACTCATGGGTCAGGTCTGCCCCTGTATGGGTCAGGTCCACCCAAGGAGTAAAAACTGATGAAACTAGGTCCAAAACAGGTTTCAAAATACCAATTTTAAGGGCAAGTCTGCCCCTAGATGAGGGAAAATATGCCCAAGGATGAAAAACTGATGATCCTAGGTTCAAAACAGGCTACCAAAGACCAGTTTCTAGGGCAAGAGTCGCCCTAGATAAAGAGCAAGTCCGCCAAAGGATGAAAAATTGATGATCCTATGCCCAAAGAAGTGCCAGGACCCAGGTTCACAGAGGCAGAATCCACCACGGATGAGGGCAAGTCCATGCAAGGATGAAAAAGTGATGATCCCTATATATGCCCAAAATGGTACCAAAGACAGGTTCTAGGGGCAAGTCCTTTGGATGAGGGGCAAAATTCGCCCAAAGGATGAAAAAGTGATGATCCATATGCCCAAAAATGGTACGCCCAAAGCAGTTTCTAGAAATTAGCCTGGATGAGGAGCAAGTCCATGAGATGAAAAAGTGATGGCTGGGTCAAAGTGATCTCAAAGGGGTCGGTTTGAGGGGCTAGAGTCCCTACGGATGAGGGCAAACCCGCTTAAGGATGATTTAACTTGAATTTTGACAAAAAAGACCAAGGCAAAGAACTGAAAACACAATGGTCATGAATCGAACAGATACGGGAAAGTGAAGCAAAGCAGACAATCACTGGTTTCGCACAATTAAGACAATTCAGACATCACAAGCCTAAGTTTAGTAGAGGGGAAATGGTCCACAAAGTCCTCTAATCTAGGATGAACATGGTTACTAGGGAGTCCTTGATATACACTCGATACATGAGGCCCAAACCGTGAACACCAACCCATTACAAGCATGAGTTGGGAACCTAGAAGGCTCGAACCAACTCTTCACATCATCCCGATGCTTTGCCAATTACAACGTGGTTGGATTGAGGTACATCTTTGGCTCTCCCCCCTTTATATACCCTATCGGTATGCATGGTTGGAATCATCCCTTGGGGTGATGAAATCCCCAAGCAGGTTCCACTAAGAAAGATAAAATGGGTAGACTCAAAGGACGAGGCAAGCTACGATTTCTCGTCACCCAAGATCGTCGAATGGCACAAGGGTATTGGATACATCAAATAGCTCACCCAGAACACATCATACAAGGTTGATTCACACCTTTTAATTAAACTATGTTCCTAATTAGGGGCTAAGAACCCTTAAAATAGCCAAAAAATTGCTAAAATTTTGAAATTTCACCTTTTTGAAAAAGTTGTCTGGGGAAAATCCGCCTGTTGGTGAGGGAAAAATCAACTATTTAGGTCATATCCGGCTGTCTGTTAGGTCAGGTCCACCTATTTGTTAGATCAAGTTTTCCCCTCTGTGAAATTTTTTCCAAAAAACCACTTTTACTTGTCTGGGGAGGCGAGGTCAGCCCACAGAGAGGTTAGGTCCTTTGTGGAGGCAGTCCACTGTCTGGTAGGTCAAGTCACGCCCCTCAAGTAACTGTACTTGCAAAAGTCAACAAACAAAAACATAAAAGCAAAGACCAGTTTGTAGTCCCGTCGTGCGAAAATGTGATGAGTCGAGATATATCGTTAGAAAGCGGCGACAAACAGAGTGCAAGCCAGCACTAGAAGCAACTACTCAAGAGATTAGCTAGAGTTGGAATCAACACAAAGTAAGAACAACAAAATGAAATCTCTTACCTTGTGTCGAATTGATCCTTTGGTTGGCCCTTCGATCTTTGATGTGTATGCTCCTTGGATGGCAAGATATGCAAGCTAGATAATGATGTGAGGATGGATGAAAATAGATGAAAGCATGAAAATGGCTAAGTATGAATTCTAGAGAAATTTTGCAAGAGTTTGGCTACAATGCATGATCTCCCTAAAATGAGAGAAAAGAGGGGGTATTTATAGAGATTTTGGAAATCTCTAGGGAAATGGATGGCCAAGATTGAGCCACCAATGATCAAGATGTAGGGTTAAGGTGAGTTGAGGACTCACAAGCCCTCACATCTTGACATGTGGCATGTGATATGGCCCTAAAAGGTGAGGTGGACATGAGGTGGAAGGATCGAACATGACATGGAGAGGGTACATAGTACCTTGGGATTGGGACATGATCCCCTCATAAAGGGGGTAATTGTCCCCATGTGGGTGAGAGGACATGTGGGGAATTAAAAATTTCTCAAATATTCTCATGGGGAAGAGGGAAGGAATTTAAAATTCCTTGCATACATTGGGGGATTAAATGTGAATTAAAAATTCACATGGGGAATGGAGATGCCTTGTTCAAAAAGAGAAAGCTTTTAATGAAGTTGACTAAGGACACTTTCCATAAATGATATGGGAATTAGAGATGACCTAATATGTGATTAAGGTTGTGCAAGTACTTGATTAGGCTAATTAAGGACTCATTAGAGGCAAGTGGGACATTATGGAGGATGGGACCCTAATGATGATTAGGGGTGTGCACATCTTAATCATAAATTAACTATGACTAAGAAAGAGGGTTAGATTGCTAAGAGGGATTAAAGGTCAATTTGCAAAAGTTGGAGGATGTCACACATGAGAGAGAAAATAGGGATTTTAAAAAGTAAATTTAAAAGTTCAAAGGATAATGTGACTAAATTAAATAAAGTGATGCATTTATTTAATTTAGAGAGGAAATAGGGGAAAAGTATTTATTAAATTAGATACCTTGGGGAACTTTATGCAAGAAACATAATATCAATTAAATGAATGATTTAATTAATACCAACAAAGAGGACAATTTTAAAAGAGCAAAGGGATGATTAAGAAGAAGAATTTGACCATACGGAAGTGGTCAAATTTGGATGTCTACAATAAGTACTTTGATATTTGGTGAGGTTACCAGAATCTAAAATGGGTATTAATTGTACATTATTTGGAAGAGAAAGAATTGACAGTTGTGTGTATTTAGACTAGAAGTTGTATGTTACATCTTATTTTTATTTGGTGAGGATGATAAGTTGTACAGTTATGCGTATTTTAAATTGTCAAGTATGTATATCTTTGGACAAAGTAGTTGCAAGATTGTATAAGGTCAAACTATTAAATGTGAGGACAAGTACATAATATTTTAATATCTAATTTTTATCATCAATAAGAAATTAGATTGATATTTTTATATTCAAACAATAATGAGAATATGTTCAATTGATGGATCAAACTATGTCAAGTACCCTCACAACTATTGGAACATGCTCAGTACTGGGTCATCTCCCCTACCCAATTAAGAACCTAACAAATCATCCAAGACTTTTAGGAATTTATCTTTAAAAAAATCAAATGACCCGAAAAATAAATAAACCCAAACTAGAACCTTGGAAATAAGTTTTATTGTTGGGATAAAATCCAAATGCTAGATTTTATGAAATGACTAGCACACTTAAGAAATAAGGACCTCCTTAAAAATTCTAGGCATAGTTTAGAGCATTATTAAAAAAATGAAAAAAAATGATTAACAATCAAGGTAATTTTCATGTCCTGGTCAATCAACCAAACTTTATGAGTCCAATTCTTTAGCACCCTCAAAATCAATCTAAACCCCATGAACTAACAAATAAGGATATATTTCTATAAAAAAATTAAATCCCCTTCCATAGACAAGAATAAAAATAATTGTGAGAATCTCTTTGCTTGGAGAAAGACAACCATTGATTTTAAATTCATTGTTTTTTTTTTAAAGTCTTTGAGCTAGATCCATAAGAATATATGATGCATTAACATCATGCATAGAATGATTACGAGAAACAAATGCAAGTTATTTAAAGGAGAGACGAGGAACCTAGAGAATCATATGAGTCAACCATGAAACCACAAACCCAAAAAATGACAAAATAAGAAAAAAAATAAGAAAATCAAACCTACAAAATATAAATTAACACATACTAGATTATACAACGACATACTCAAACTCTATTCGCTCATCAAAAACCCAATTTCACATTTGTACCTTCAAAACCAATCAAAGTTCTTTTACCATACAATAATGGCATATTCCATCTTATTTTTTAAATATAATTCCTCTTTTAAGAAAAAAAATCTCACATTATGAAAAAGACATTTAATTTTAAAAAATAGGGCCGAGTCTTCCAAAGTCTACTTTAGTTTCCACTTTCCTTTTTCTAATAATATATTTTTTCTTTAAAAAGTCGAAAAAAATACCATAACTTAATGCAAGTGTCACATTTATGACTATAAATATTTACTGACCCAGCTGCCATAAAGACAGTCATAGCCTGCAAATCCAAACTCTGTTGAAGTACTTGATATGTAACTGCTGAATAAATTGAAGACAAATATATTATATTTGCGTGTGAAGTGTAGAATAACAATATAATGACAGCTAAGTTAGGATAAATGAATCAGGTGATATATTATTTATGTATGGATGGGAATATTGAATTTTATATTATTAAATGATATGACTTGTATTAAAATATTATTGAATCAATATAAGAGAAAGCCGTCTCCTTTTATAATACAAACGTAATTGTCAGATCAAATCCACGCACCATATGAACATTGTATTAGAATTCCTTTTAAATGACCAAAAAGATAACTCATTCCCCCTATAAACCTATGCTTTTTTCAACCATATCGTCGTGTTTTTCTAATAATATCATTCCTATTTAAAAGGGCAAAACAAATCACCTGCCATTATGCAGGAGCCGCAATTTATAATTCTAGTCTTATTAGGTAGAGGCGGGGGCGGCATTCACCTCACAAAAGGACAACGTTTTTCTTTACACCCACCAGTTCAGCCTGTAGGGTTTTTTAATTTTAATAGGCATTCAGAATGCATTGACTACTATTTTTAACTCAACCACCATTAACCTTTCTTCGACCAAACAGATAGTCACAATTATCGGAGAGTTATCCTTACCAGTTTTTTATTACTTCTAGTCACTTAAAAACTCGTGCCAGCGGAAACAAGATTACTACCTCATGTGCAGTCCTTAAATTTCTCAGAAAGCCCCCAAAAAAGCCCATCTCTTCCTCATGAAGTCCTTAAATTTGTGACCATCCATTCGTACTGTTGAATTTTAAGTCCCTAACTAGGACACAGACGACTATTTTGGGTCAGAGACGGGTATCTCATGCAAGCTAGTATAGGTATCAGTGGTATAGTCTATGCATCAAACAAAATGCATGTTATCAATAGCGCAGGACTAATCTATACTTATTTATTGTAAGGAATATACAGCATTGATGAAGCACAGTCAATTTGTTGACTATATGGGATCTGTCTTGCAACTTGTGCAGGAAGGTCGAAGTATTTATGCTATTTATCTTTACCCCAATTTTTAGCATGTTATCAAGGGCGCAGGACTGATCACCATGCTTATTTATAGTAAGGAACATACAGCATTGATGAAGCACATTCAATTTGTTGACTACATTTGGCTGTCTTGTAGCTTGTGTACGAAGGTGGAAGCATTTATGATATTATCTTTGCTCCAATTTTTAACGGCATACAAAAATAGTGACCGTTTGGTAAATTATGTTTCAAATCTCACATGAAATAATTGTAAATAGTCATACTAATCATCTTGAATAATATATCCATGATTATATTATGAACGTGAACCTTTCTTTAAGAATTCCAGAAAGCTTTTAAATATGATGCATATTTGAATTATTCTGATCTTATATATTTCCTTGTAAAATCAGATCTCAAATGTCATTGATGATAGCGAACTTTCTAATTGGGAAATGCAGAAATCACACTAGCATTTGATACAATTTATAAAGACATACACAGTTAAAACCAGAAGCATTTATACTATAATACGATTTATAAACCCAAAAATATATCTCTGATATTCTGTATGTCTGTATGTCTGTCTCATTTGCAACTTCGTTAGATTTAATCTCATGAAGACCCTCTGACGACAAGTCAGTCTTAATGAATGAGGTTGTACGATGCAAAACACATTCCCTAACGGTTGCATAATGCAAAAATAAAAATAAAAATCAAGTATCTCCACTAGGTAGGCTTGGGTGAGTTCAAAGAAAGAATTGTCTGTGGCAAAGCAAAAATTACTAATAAGTTACTTTTGGAAAGAAGTGGACTCTTTGCAAATTCGTGCGTAGATACAGCCGTTAAGCCTTTATAGTCTTCATGGGACAAGACTCTACATGTAATCCTGTGGCTCAGCTGATACACCTGCCATTTCTTTTCATCTTCTATAAGACGCATTTCTTCTTTTAGAATAAAAATGCTTGTGCGAATGTTTAGAGAAAGATATACACTCGATCCTGTGAATTAATGTGAAAAGTTGTGCAAATTTGAAAATAAAGTTAAAAAGGTAAAGGTGGTTTTTTAGGGCATGGCCAAGACAGATGCCAATTTTATATATGAGAAACCCCTTGAAGAAATCCAACAAGAGTATTTCCTTCCAAATTTTATAGCCTTAGATTTTGATCTCAAAATCAAGCTTAAAAGTAAACAGTGGTTGCAGATGTGAACCAATTCTCAGCGTTCCCAAGAGGCGCCCCTCAAGGCCTTGACACCCACCCCAAATTTTTGGGAAAGTCTACAATGGGGGTACAGACAGGACATCCTCCCGTCCCCATTTTTAAACAAAACTGTAAATCCCCAGGATATCCTTTCATTTTTTGCTAAAATTGGGGGCACTCTGGCATCCCCGGGACATCAGGGAGTTTCCCCACAGCTGCAACTTTTTAACAACAAAAAGGAATGTGGCTTCACGTGAGCTAGTTGTGACTGGGAACAAGCTTTCTCAGGCATGGTAGAAAGGAGAGTTAGGAATCTAGGTAGCCTTCCAGATTTAAGCAAAGCTAAATTGATAGCACTTACCCTTTAGAAGTCTCATGTGAAATTCCAGCCCATTTGCACAAGAACTGGGAAGACTCATTCCATGGAGCTAGCAAGCTCTGTGATTTTTTGCCAAGGCTATTCTTGAACAATATCAATGCTTTTCCTTCCTCGGTCAAAATCCAGTTGAACTAAAATGCATTCACGAACAAAATGATAAACATCAGCTCCTTGGCATCCATTTTACTTCATAAAAATAAGAATGTAGGCAGGAAAACCTAGCTGGTTAGAAGTAGAGAACAGAACACGGAGCCATTAATAGAAGTCTGAGAGACCTTTTGAATAAAAAGCAAACTTATGATCTCATCTTATCGATAGTGGTTAAAGGTTTATTCAAATACCAGAGGGTTAGTTTACAAACCTTCAGTCAAAATACAAAAACCCACTTGCATCTGAGACTTCAAAATACTGAATTTTAGTAGTCTTAAAAGAAGCGAATTTGTGCTCTCGTAGCGAGAGCTACAGTACTAAAATTTATAGAAGTTTATAATAACACAATGATAACATCTTGCATAGGAGAAATTATTGTACGGTATATTTAAAATTCAGCTGCATTTGGATGTCTGGCAACATTTAAAAATAAACCCTATTCAAGCAGCTTTTCAATGCGCGAATCAATGTGCGCCTCATGGTCCTCCAGACGCCCTGCAATGGCTCCATCTTTCCAGCGGGCAAGAGTAGGTAAACCCTTCAATTTAAACCGTTCGTCAACCCTCCACGGGTGGCTAGGATTCCGCCACGTGGGCCTGTTCCCGGCAAAAGCCCGCAGAAGAATAACATCTTTCTCGGATTTTTCTAGGGTTTTGTAAATCACAGGCTCCGCCCTAACACAATCTGCAGACTAATAACTTAGGTTTTTAGTTCAGGGTTTCAAGCTTACCATCAAATTCTGAATATTTAATGATTAAGACTTTAAATATGTCTTGAATGTTCTGCAGATTTAACTTCTAGAGCATCAATTGCTGACTACATTAGGAAATTTTCGGTCTTATTTTTAGGGTTTGTGTAAAAAGTGCGGAAGAAAACATGTAAGCGAGTAAGAAAAAATAAGAACCTGGACACCAGCTAAGGCCAGAAGAAGGATCTTTGTCGGCCAAAAAGAGCAGCAGCGTGATTCGATCCTTGCCGCTGCCCTCTTCAATGGATTTGAATGCGGTGGAGAAATTGTCGAGGTTTGCGTCAATCTGACTAAATCCCATATTTCGCTAACTCTGATGTGCCTTCACTACAACAAACGTACTGTTTCTGGTTTATTTCCTTCGGGATTATTCCTTCCTCATTATTATAAAGAAGTTAGTATGTACGGATGAGGGGTCGGTTCTATCAAAGGGTTTTGGGCTCTTAGTAGTGCCTACAAAAATGATCTATTTAGTTATTATTTTTGTTCTATTATGTTAATAGAAAATATTTATTTTTATTTAATTTAATTTTCTTGATGTTAAGAAATAAAAATGCATATTATTTATTGAGAAATTATTAAAATATTATTTAATGTGATAAAAGTATCATTTGCCACATATTATTAGTTAAAATGGTTTACCACGATGCTATTTTAGACTTCATTGTCAACCAAGAATAAAAATAAAATATAAGATTTGCATTAATTTAATGTCGAACTTAATAGATCGATATATACAATAAAATTTGACTACAACAGTTAATAACTTTGTAATGGTAGTAGTTTATTATGTTGGTGATACTTACAACTCGTATTATGTCAATTAATGTCATTAATCAGTAGTATTACTTTGTAATAGTAGTTGTGTTGGAATGTGAGAACAATATAAAGCAAATCACATCGTATCTTATCTTTTAAAAAAATTGTTTTTTCTGTAAGAGAAAAATCTAGTTTTTTCTAAATTT
>VDFB02339575.1:0-21212 GCA_007258455.2 Sequoia sempervirens
ATGCCTCTTCTAACACTTTTGCTTTCTTCATGCCTAGTTTGACCATGTGCACATGAACACCAAAATCATGTTCTTCATATTCTTCATAGGGTGACACATAATGAAATATTTTACTGCCAACACTTGCTTCCTATGAAGCACCTTCACCAGAGGACATGCTCCCTCTCTTCTTTCTTACCAATTTTGTTGTAGGGTATTCCTCCTCTTCCTCTTGATCTTTAGTGATATTGAGGTTTTTTTCCCTTGTAGCTTTTTCCTTTTTTCTTCTCTTGATAGGTTCCACTGGAGGAGTCTCTTTCCTTTTTCTAGACCTTCTATTGGGTCTAGAAGGAGCTAGGCCTTTTCCTTTACTAGGAGCACTGGGCTCTACCTTCACTATAGGGGTTGTGGTAGGTATTGAAGGAACAGTCCTATCGGATCTCCTTAGTCCTAATGATTCTCCAACCATCTACTCTCCTATGTCTCTTGTGCTATTTTTTCATCAGTGAAGCCAACCTTTCTAAGCATTTGATCCACATTCTTTCTTATTACTGGCTTCCTATGCTCCAAGTGAACTTCCATAGATTTTTCTTCATAAGTGCCAATCCTAGGTTCACTTGTATCTTTAGGACTTTTCAATAAAACTTGTGCATAGCCTTCAGCTTCATCCTCTATAATTTCATAGCCCAATGGTTGAATCCAAATAGTCTAGGGTTCAATAGCTTCAATCATGCACTCATTAGAGGAGACGTGAAATATGATATCATTCTTATACTTCTCAATAACTTTCCTTGGAATCATTTCTCTCTCATTCATGTTGCTCTTGAATACAACAAAGAAGTTTTTCAGAGCATTATCTCAACTCTTCAAATTACCCAACTGCATATAGTCAAATATTTGATGTGCAACTGGTCTTGATGTATCACAAATCACCACATCATCTCATCTGAGAAGTCTTCTAGGAAAATAGAACAACAAGCAAACAATCAGGGAACCAAACTTAAAAGCATATTTCTTTTCCCTTGTCATCTTCAAGTTTTCAAACAACTATTGCTAGAGAAGTTCACATAGATCATACTCAACACCATTTTCTACCATGTCATATCCTGTGTAAATTGTTGTAGCAAACACTAAATTTTCTCTATTCGTGAAGTAGATCTTGTGTCTGATCATTATAGTTGCATATTTCATAGCAAGATTGGTAATAGGATTTGTTGCAAGAGCCCTTCTATCGAATGTTGCACCGGTGAGTTCCATAACCAATTCATTCTTCACAGACTTTGACACTAGTACCGGTCTGGTATCACAAAGTCTAGTAACAACCCTAATCACATCCTTGGTTATAAGGTAAGGTTTGTCATTCCACAAGAACTTATCATGCATTCTAGTAAGAGCTAGTTTAACATACTTATCATCAACAGTGGAGCTAAAGTTAGGAAAGTAATTCCATCGATCCAATTTCATTGCAACAATATTTGCATACTCAAGTTTTATCAAGAAATCATCCCAAGGAGCTCATTCTTCCATATATCTATCAATTTTTTGTGATTGTATTCCTTATTTTTAACTCAAATGTACATCCTAGTGTCTTCAATGGGCATAACACCATGAGGAATCAATGAGAAGGTTCCTAGAGGGTCATCTTTGAAAACCTTTATGGAATACTTCTTGTAGGAAGGTCTAGGTATTTCTGACACATTTACCACTATAGGGGTTGCCATTTCTCCACAAAACAAGCTCAAATGATTTTATAAAAAAAATTCACACAAACCCACAACACATAAGAGTAAACTACCTTTCTTTCATGAAAAGCTAGAACTATGGTTTGCACAGTTCACTCTCCAAATCCCCTCAAGAATGATCCAAAGGGATCTCCACTTTCTTCAAATGCACAAGTGATCAAAATTACTTACACATTCACTTTATAAATCAATGATCTGCTCTAATTCACATTAAATGTGGCATAATTTAATAAGCTGATAAAAACCTTCTTCACTACATGAAAAACCCCTAATTTTCTCTAGAAATGATCATGCCTGCAAATTTTCATCCAGTTCCTTTTGCATAAGCTTTGTATATTCATTCCTTACAACATATCTTTGTGCCAAAGTCTAACACACTAGATATCTAGGGGGCTTGAAATTTTTTCTATTAATGCTCCCCCTAAGACCATCCTAGGTCTAATTGCAAGATGCATTTTCTACACTAGATGAGGGAACAAAAACATTTGATGTTTCTGCCTCTTCTTTCTTCTTCCATATCTTGTTCATTTCTTTCTTAACTTCATTCTTTTCAATTGTCTTCACTAGTTCATTCTTCTTTTACAGATCAGATTGCTTTCCCCCTTTACTTCTGCATACTCTTGAAATGTGTCCGAGTTTGTTGAAATTGTAGTAGACAAGATTTTTCTGATTTGTTTGACCTTTGTTAACCTTTATCTGCATTGATTTTCTTTGTGTCCAAACTTATTACATGTATAGTAGTATCCAACAAATGATTGATTCATTCTATCTCCATTAGACCAATTCATCATCTGATTTCTCCATTCACTAGCTCTATGTCCAACTTTCTTGCATGCAAATCATTGTCTAGAGAAAGATGTAGCATTTTGGTTTATTCTACTTCTACACTCCATTGCATTGTGACAAAACTTATTACATGAAAAGAAAACACCATTGAAAGATGGGTACCTTTGAGCATTTGATTGTCTGATAGGTAGTCTTCTAGCAAAGCTTCTTGGATTTCTTGTCTTTTTTACTTTATTTTGAGTCTTTTGATTATCCACTATGTTTGGGGTCTACACATCCTTTGATATTTCACCTGCTTCCATTCCCGAACCACCTTTATCTTGATTTGGTTTATGTCCTACAATTAAATCATCAATCTTGGTGGATATTTTTTTGAACTTATCTTCGCAAAGTTTTTCTTTTTCTAGATCCACTTTCAGGTTTACTACTTCTTGTTCAAGCCTTATGCATTCATCAGTCTTCTTTGCACCAATGTATTAAGACAATATTCAATTCTCCTCTTTTCCTCCACTTTCACCTTCAATCTGATGATCTCTTAATTTTCTTGTGTTTAATTGCTCACTCACTTCTCTATGTATTTCTTTGAATTTCTTCAATTTCTCTTTCAATTTTCAAATGCATTCACTTGCCTCATCAAGATTGTATTTCAAATCTCTATTTTCATTTTCAGCCTCAACTCAAGATCTTCAAGAGCAGCCCAACATTCTTATTTATCATTCATTTTTTCAATCTTAAAGATCTTCCTCAAGCTATTAGGCTTCTTTGGAGGAGCCAAGCTTTGATACCAATTGTTAAATACAAAAGATACTAAGAGTGGGGGTGAATCAGTATCTTCTTAAACTTATTGAAAAAATACCATCTAATTACTCCAATGCATATAACAATAAAAATGAGAAAGAGCATTAACAAATCATAAGAGCCCACAACACATGAACACCAAGATTTTTATGTGGAAAACACAAAATGGGAAAAACCATGATGAGGATTAGCTCACAATGTAGTATAACCGGTTATAAGATATTATAAAGGGTGGCTCATTTCTAGGACTCATTGTTCAAAATGGGAGGCTCACTGCCTACAAAGATACAATATAAAAAATGGCTTATAGCTAGAGAACGAACTAATAAATTTACACCTAACAAGTGTTGATTTCATTCCTTTCATGCTCAATAAAATGACTTTACACACTCTATCATCTTCTTCACATACTTGTCTTCTTCACACACTTGAACAATAACACCAATCTCAAAAAAATTCCAATATATATATGACACATCCGCAAGCATCAATTAGGTCGACCTAATTAGATGCAACCCTTATTCACCAAAAAGATTGACAGTCAGCTCCAAGCTTGTACAAAACCTTTCCAAGAACAATCCAAGTGTGCAACACACTACAACATGTGGGCATGGACCTAAGATAGGTCACAAATACATCCACAACACAAAAAATAATTTGTTATAACATCAATTACTTATTAGGTCAGGTAGGGATAGACCTAATAACAAAATGCAACAATAGATAAATGCCAACTTTCCATACAAGCACTTGTGTACATGAGATTCTGAACTTACAAGCTTCCAACATCTAGAAACCATTTCCCAAAACTGCATGTTATGATATTCATCACTAGAGGATTGGGGACCAAAATACTGGAGGATAATAACTACATAATGATTAAGAATACCATATCAATCTAGAGCTTAAATTTGCAGTTGCAACTCATATAACATGGTGACATCAATGACAACATAAAAGTTGCATAATGAGATGTTCTTCTTCATTCTTCCAACATTACTAACGTTGTGTTTGTATCTATTGTGTGTCTTATTTGTGTTTGTATCATGTTTACATTTTGTTTTTTTTTCATTTCATCATCATATTTATGTTCTATTATGCAATATTTTTTCATTGTGTACGTTTCATGTTTTCTAACATGTATGTTTGTGTATGTTGTCTTTTTGCATACCATAAACATATATCTATTCCCTTGTGCATTTGTTGGTTTGCCATGGGATCTTGGATCTTCAGGCATTGATCACCTCCCTAGATCCTTAGTCATCCCATCTTTTCAAAATTTAGACAACTGGACCCCTCTTGACATATTTTCTACTTTAGTGTGAGTCTGAGCATAAGTTCATACTATAGGAGTTTATGGTGAAATCCTTAAACACCCTAGGATCACCTATAAGATAAAATAACTTCCACAAGAGAGAAATGATATAAATATCATGCTATCATTAATTATGCAAGAATGGAAAACTAAATATGGAAAAGTACATATGATGCCTTGCTTATATAGGCAAAGAGTGAGATAAGATTAGACAAGATTATGAAAATTTTCTTAGTCCTATCACATGAGACAAGTAGGTCATAACAACTTCAATACAAACATTAAATGCATGAGAGAATTAGTAAATGTCTAGATAACTAAAAGTAAATAATGAGTCATGGCCCCATTATAACTAACTTCTAGAAAAGACAACTAGGAAACTTAACTTGTAAGTAAAATTATAATAATGTGAATAGGTCTTCACTAATAACTAGTTAGGAAATAACCCTATTCATACAAACACACCCCAAGAAAAACTTAAGGAGTGTAGATATGATGCAAATGATATAATATGATGGATCTCGGCTACTAGGCCATGTTAGTAACCCATGTACAAATGCAATGCAAAGAAATCTCTCACAAATGAAGAAAAAGAGAAAACCCAGTGGGACAAAACTCCTCCCCAAAAGTGAGATAAAATATAATACTATTGTGGAAATCACAAATTCAATCAATCTCTATCCACATAAGGGATGAAAAAGATAGACCATTTAGTCCCCCCCATAATGAGATAACCTATTGCAAGTGAACCACTAGAAGTACGCTATGGAGTAACATTGAAATCCTTAATTTGACAAGCAAGGAAAGATAATTTTTTTTCTTTTCTGAAAACCACATTAGAGTCACTCAAAGAATCAAGTTCAAAATCATGATAAAGAAATAGTAGATCTGATGCCAAGAAACATTAAAAATCTCACAAACTAGCACAACTCTAGAATTAGTTGATTGACAAATGATTTGGAATTCAAATGAGGTGCAGAGAAAACGTGAACCTAATTCACACAATAAAGGAAATAGTGCATGCTCTGATGAATGTTCACACCTACCTCTATGATGAAAAATAACCTTAGATCTGTGTAGAGGATGAAATTAGCTTTCTAACAATATAAACTTTTAAAAAAATGGATGGTGTATGCTCACACTTTATGATTTTTTGAAAAAAAAAAGGGATAAATGTGCCAATTGACAATGCAGACATGACCCTTCTGATTTGATTTTTGGAAAATTTACTTGTTTCATGCAAAAACTAATGGATACCTAGATATTATTTTGATGCAAAATACAAAATCAAGAAATATTTTTTTGATCCAACAAGTAGAAGATGAAAAAATAAAATCTTTTGACCTTCAACCTGAAGAAAAATGGTGCAAGACACTTTTTGGACAACAATTTTCTTCAAATATGCTTACTATATACAAAATCTAGTAGATGCCCAAATGAGATTTCAAACTCAACCACAAAACCCATAAATCATATTTCAATCAAATGAGTACAAGCTAGATTTATGAAGCAAAAATGAAAATGGCATAAAAAGGGATAAATTTTAAACCCTTGTAGATTTGACAAAATATGTTATATTTTGATGAAATGAAGAACAATCTTGACTTTCTCTGATTCCTTGGATTCAATGGCGAGGCTCTCAAGACTACAACTTGCACCCAACAAAACTTTCACATAAAGATTGGTCTCTTATATTTGGGAAGAAGTTTGTAGCACTAAAGCTATGATACCATGGAAAAGTTTATGGTGAACTCCTCAAACACCCTAGGATCACCTACAAGACAAAATAACTTCCAAAAGAGAGAAATGGCAGAAATATCATGCTATCATTAAGGATGCAAGATTGCAAAACTAAATATGGAAAAGCACATATGATGCCTAGCTTAGATACGTAAGGAGAGAGATATGATTAGACAAGATCATGAAAAGTGTCTTAATCCTATCACATGAGACAACTCAGTCACAACAACCTCAACGCAAATATTTAATGCATGAGAGAATTATTAAATGCTTAGATAAATAAAAGTAAATAATGAGACATGTCCCCATTATAACTAACTTCTAGAAAAGACAACTAGGAAACTTAACTCCTAAGTAAACTTATAATAATATGAATAGGTCCTCACTAATAAGTAGTTAGTAAATAACCCCATTCACACCAACACATACTCTCACTAAAGTGGGGGCTAAATGTACCATCATAAATCATAACTCTTAACAATTTGACTTTATATATTGGCCCCTCTTAAACTATTGGATCTAATTGAGTATTTAATTTATGAAATTATGAAATATATGGCCCATTTTTAACAAATTTTGATGAATTGCCAAAGGGAAAAAATTGTATTTATCTAGGACCTTTCCTTCAATACTTAAATTCTTAAAAAATAGGGCAAGGACACTTATGCCCTGGGCATGAGTGTCCTCCCATTTTGGCTCTAAATTCAAATATGTTAGTTGTGGCAACTTAACTTTTACAATTCAAGTGTCACAAGTCAGCCATTTGGATTAAACCTTAGGGTCTTCCTTTTTCTATGTTTCAATGTTGTCGTTCAACTGCATTAACTGCATTTCACGTCTTCATATATATATATATATGTATATGTATATATATGTATATATGTATATATATATGTATGTATGTATGTATATATGTATGTATGTATGTATGTATGTATATATGAGCTACATGGAGAAATGTAACTCATCCCTTTGTTATTCAGAGATTGAATATTGACATATAATTTGAGGAATTAATAGAAATCCCATTAACCTCTTCAATTATGCTTAAATGTTGATTGTTGATAATTTAAAGTGGAGAAGATCAATGATTGCTACATATCATGATTACATGCATAATTCATTCTTTCAAATCTATAAAGTGAAGAGTGTTGGTGTTGAAGAAAAATTTTTAAACATCAATTCTAGTGAATCTTCTTGTGCCTATAGTCACTAGAGATACATACCTCAAATTACATCTAATAGGAACTTTTAATAAGAATTTAACGAGCTCCCTTCGGGTGTATTTTCCTCTATGTATCAGCCCATGCATTGCAGAGAATCAACTTATCCTTCTATCAAAAGTTTTATTTTCCCCTCCATGTGACTGCTCTGCGCATCCTGAAGGTTTCCATTCCTTTTGCATCTTGAGAATCCTTGCTATACTTCCATGTGTCGTAGCTACACGCTATTTTTTATCATTATTTTTTGCTTCCTCATCGAGCTCTGATTGAGCACCATGAAGCACCCACTCCCAAGAATTTGGTGGGCTCCATATTTTTTGTCTGCGGTGTACTCTTGCTACATGTCTATTCTTTATAAATCTTTCAGCGTGGAGATGAAGTAGTGAACATAGGTAGTGAAATGATGCCATGTGTCTCTTTTGTGCCCAGCCAATGATCGTTTCATCCACTATTGGATAGTGCTTTACCCATTCAACATGTGTAGCCCTGGTGCAAGTCTTCAGCGGTGAGAGATAAAGGTTCACACGGGCAGCAAAATGCTGCCACGTGCCTAGTCAGTCGATCTCGTATTTGGGCGATCAACCAGATGATCCAAATGTTGTGATTGGCCATTGTGTGTCATAATACTTTGCACGAGAGGGTGACACTTGTCTGATTAGCCTTGCCAGGACCACCGCCATCATTTGCAGAAGATTCACTTGTGCCTAGATTGACCAGATGCTTGATTTCAAATAGTTTCTGTTGCAACGACTTAGGGAATATTCTTATTTCTATATCATTGCAAGGGGATAGCAAAATTTTTTTTGTTACTGCTCTCCAAAGCGATGGGATTATTTTCTACTATATATACTTTTCTCTATTGTGAGAAAAGGGTCCAGAATTTTGAAGGAACATTGATTTTAGGAAAAGATGCCAGTCCTTTTTTTACTATTTTATTTTATTGAAAAATATTTTCAGATTGTGCCAATTGTTTGGCCTTTCTGTTCTTCATGCTATTTGATTAAACTTTAAACTATGCTTTTATTGTCTAGACATTTTTAATTTGAGAACTTCTATATATATTGAATGCAAGTTTACTGGTCTAGATCATGTCGAATGACTCTTCTTAGTAGTAGGAATGTATGTAATGTTATTTTATGTCAATGAATGAATTGTCTGTGCTATAATTTTTAGTTTCCACTCTTCTGGAACACTACAAATACCAATCAGGCCCTTAGATATATGATTTATCATGCCCATTATTAAGTCTTGGATCATCACCTTAGGTTAGACTTTATTTTATTATATCTATTTCCTTTTCGCTTTGCAAACCCCCATTATAGAAGAAGTTGACTTCTCTAAAAATCTGGAGGTCACTCAGTTTAGCGCAAAAGGTCCCTCATAAATTGAGTTTCCCATAAGACAATGTTACCTTGTCAAATTTTGGTGTCAATAGTTTATTCTTTTTCTGGCACACCTGGTGGGACTGAACTTAAATGAATTTGCATTTTAGAAGGGTGTATGAGCCATCAGCCTATAACTAGATCCCAAACCGTAGGCAACCCAAGTTTACTACTACCTCCACTAGGAACAGTGCAGGACACAAATCAATTGGTAACCGTTCCACTCCTGCCACCTATTCCTCTAACCATGTTGCTAGCTGCCAACAAAAAATACATGGCATGGGATGCCAAAAGTCCCCTAGCAGCCCTAGAAGCACCTATTGTCTAGGGTGTTATCCCAGTTTCAGCTATGAAAGCTATACCCAAGTTTACTGAAGATGGCTCAAGAACACCTGCAGAACATCTACAAAATGTGGTAGACATGTGTCTGGTGCATGGGATCACAGTGCAAAATTTAGCTCTAAGGCTTCTCGCCATGTCTTTTAAAGGAAAGGCACTGGATTGGTACCGAACACTATCACCTAGCACTATTCGCACTTGGGACAAGCTCAGAGATCCATTCTATGAGAAGTTCTTGAATGATGGAGATTGTTCTTCACTGTATTATCAATTATTTGTCATAAAATGAGCTCCCCAAGAGTTTCTGATAGAATTTATTGTCTGATTTCACACGAATTGGCAGAGGATCCCTATTACTATATGCCTGACTCCTGAGTTGGCATTTATATTTTATCTTAGGAAGTCCATCAATTCTGACATTTCTATGATGAAAAAGTCTTTGGGAGGAGCTACTCTACCATATTCTTATGGTGTGGCTATCAAAGTCGAGAATCATTTGATAGATTGCAAAAATTTGCCTCCTCGGCCTATCATGCTGATATTTCCTGAAATATCAATTCCTGCACAAGAAGTCACATCAACTAGTGCACCTATAACTCCCTAGTCAATGTACACATATGTAGTAGTGCCACAAAATGTTGTCTCTACATCTAGTTCTTCCAAAGATGAAATGATCTCGTGATCTTAAAGAAATGTTGTAGACCATGGAAAATGACATAACCACCCTCATGCGGAACCAATCAACGCCTCTGAAGCCTACCTATCAAAACTATCAAGGCAGACGGTCCTCATATCAGTAGAATCAATACCAAGGCAGTTCCTACACTAATTCACCAGCTCTAACAATCAACCAAATGGTGTTGGTGCCTACTCCGCTCACGAACACTTCACCAAGCTCGAGTAGGGAATTAACCGCAGGGTAGAACAACCTCATTGATGACATAAATCTGTGGTGCTTCCCTTGTAGCGATGTGCATATGCCCCAAAATTGTCCACATGGAAACTTACAACAAAAGGTGGTAGAACAATGCAGCCAAGGTGCAACGCCAGACCACAGAGGTTATGTATATCCCTCACCACAAATGGAGAGTGCAATTCTTACCATGAAAATGCAAGGAATGTCTCTAGAACAAGAATCTAGCATTACTCCTGATCTCACACTTTTCTCATGGATGGAGGAAGAAGAAACAGTGTTTGCTAATGATACGTTCGTATCCAAAACAATGCAAGTGCAATCTGATTATAAAACACACTTAAAGAGGAGATTTATTAGAAAATCAATTGTTTCACATCTAGCCACCCCGCAACTTAAAGGTGCTTCTGATAAGATTCCTTGCATTTCCACCTCCCTGCTACTATCTCAATCACGGAAGGAAATTATTATAACAAGAGCCAAGGAGCAAAAAAACTCTAATTTTGTCACCTTTTAATGTGGTAGAACAATTGAAGAAATCATCCGCCAATGTGTCTCTATGGGACATTCTACCTATCCCAGAGCAAAAAATGCTATCACAGAAGGCGCTTCAAAAAGAGGTCAGTTCAATGCCAACAAAGTAGTTAGCCAATGTAGAGGTTGTTAATCAACTACCATCGGCTAAAGTCCTTACGAAGAATACAAAAGAATCCCCTTTTGAAGTTAGAGATAAGTTGAATCCCCAACCCTCCTTCTTGACTCTCATTATAGGAAATAAGTTATTGCACAATGCTATGATTGATTCTGGCACTAGCACCATGGTTATGCCTAAACAAATAGTCAAAGCTTTAGGAATCAGCTATGAACCTATGAAAAGGGGGGTAATGCAACTTTATGGGAACAAAGTTTAAACCATAGGTGTCATCAAGGCACTTCCTTTAACTCTATTTGCTTGCGCTATTATCACAATGTCACAAGATATTGTGATCAGAGATGTTCCTCCCATGTTTGGTCTCTATCTATCATGAGAATTTACTTCAAAAGTGGGTGGATACCTATCCTTGGATTGGTAACATCTGATTCTCAAAACCAAGCACATCATAAAAATGAAGATAGAATCGAAGGATTTGCATTCTAAACATGTAGCGGATGAATCCCTGATCAATTTTGAAGCAACACATACCTCTATCACCAAGCAAGAAATGTATTGCGTTGAATTACTAGAGGAAGGAAAGTTGAGTAGAGACCGGGATGACCAAGATGATGCTTTTTTGAGTCAACACATGGACAGTGACCCTTTCAGAAATTATCATGCTACAGGATTGGGCACCTATGTAAATTATGATGAAGACCAGGTGCTTCCGAAGGTTGCCAAAAAGTTCAAAGGTAGCCAAGTAAATGAGCTATGGACATTGTACTTTGAAGGA
Source organism: Sequoia sempervirens (assembly GCA_007258455.2). Classification (NCBI taxonomy): domain Eukaryota; kingdom Viridiplantae; phylum Streptophyta; class Pinopsida; order Cupressales; family Cupressaceae; genus Sequoia; species Sequoia sempervirens. The sequence goes on from VDFB02339575.1 coordinate 11,645, forward strand.
GCAAGAAGTAAAGTAGGCACTGAAGCTAGGATATGTTTAATATCCCCACAAGATGAAAAAATGCTAAGGTCTTTCTACTTTCATTTCACTTGTTCAAACAATAAGGCCGAATATGAAGGATTAGTTCAAGGTTTAAGCCTAGCAAAATGAATGGGCATTAAGCAATTAATGGTGTTTGGAGATTCTGAACTAGTAGTCAACCAAGTCCAAGGGATTTTTGTAGTAAGGAATGTCCGCATGAGATCTTATCGGTACTAAGTCTAGGACTTGGTTGAGAGTTTTGAAACCTTCAACATCCAGACTATTCCACGAGGACAAAATAGCGATGCAGATCACATGGCCGTGATTGGTGCTCATTTTGATCCTACCTCTAACCTTATACATAACAAACATTCTCTATGAGTATTATTTCAACAAACAATTCCTGACAATGCTCAAAGTTGGTAGGTTTCTGAAAGTGATGAACATATCGCCTCGTTCATCCAGTAGTCGGGAGAATTCATCGATCAACATCAACCAAAGATTGTTGGGGCTTATGAAGGAAAAATCATGTAGTTCAAATCCAACAAGCTTCTGAAAGGATTGGTTACTCTCAAAAAAAAAATTGATTGTGATGATGCAAGGAATGATAGACGAAAGTTCATATTAGATAAAAGTGATTATGTAGACCTTTAGGTTTCAGATGGCAAAAATTTTTGAGTTGGGAAAGATGTCCCGTACCATGATAAAAAAAGACTCATCAATTTCTATGAAAAATATGGAGTAGTGGCCTAGTCCTATGATGATTTGGAGGGATATGAGCTTTATATCATTTAGCAAACGATCGAGCTAATAGAGGGTGCAAAACCAGTCCGAAAAAAGCAGAGGCCAGTAAACCCCAAAATTGAAGTGCTAATGGCGCAAGAGCTAACTAAGCTAATTGGGTTGTACATTGTCTTCTCAATCAAACATCGTACTTGGGTATCCAATATGGTCCTAGTCTGAAAGAAGAATGGAGATATTTGCTTGTGTGTGGACTTCTGAGACCTAAATAGAGCATCCCTGAAAGACCATTATTCGTTGCCTTCTATGGAGTAAATCTTACAAAAAATAGTAGGATCGAAAATCTTTTCTCTATTGGACAACTTCTCCGGTTACAATTAGATCTGAGTTAAGGAGGATTAGCACAAGACCACGTTCAATACAAAGTGGGGAACATTTTCTTATGCTAAAATGCTTTTTGGTTTATCCAATGTAGGGGCAACATTCTAGTGGGCGATGAACATCACATTCAATGAGCTAATCAATAAGTTTATTCTAATTTATTTGGATGATCTTACTATGTTTTCTAAATCTAAGGATGATCATTTTGACCATCTAGAAATAGTTTTTCAAAAGTGTCAGGACTTTAGAGTTTCCCTAAGTCCAAAAAAATGCGTATTCGAAGTACCGCAAGGAAAGCTGTTAGGACATGTGGTATCTAAGGAAGAAATTTCAATTGACCCCAAACGGGTGAAAGCTATCAAGGAACTTCCCCTTCTAGTGAATAAGAAATGCGTTCAATCCTTCCTGGGCAAGGTAAATTTTGTTAGCAAGTTTATTTCTAACTTTACAGGAATAATTAAGCCGATCACCCTAATGCTTAAAAAGGATCAAGTATTCAAGTGGATGACCGAAGCTCGGGAAGCCTTTTAAAAAGTCAAGGAACCTATTTCCGTAGCTCCAATACTGGTTAATCTAGATTTATCTAAGGATTTCATAATGTATGCATTCAATACCAAGTCCAATATTGCTACTGTCTTAAGCCAAAAGGATAATGAAGGAAAGGGAGAACATCCAGTGGCATTCTACTCTTGGACCTTGAAGGAATATGAGATAAATTATAATTTCATCGAAAGATAGACCTTTGCAATAGGGAAGGGACTTAAAAAGTTTTGCTATCTAATTTCCTGCAACAAAGTGTTTGTTTATGTTGCACATTCCAGTGTGCACGAATATATCATGGAGGGAGAAATCACAGAAAAAAGAGCTAATTAGATCACCAAGATTCTTGAATATGACATTGAGGTCAAACCCACTAAAACTGTCAGAGGAAGAGGACTGTGTGAATACATGGCACAAAATGAGGTGATACCCGCCGAAGGAGAGCAACTGGAGGTTGTTCTAATAAATGAGCTAGAATCAGAGGGTTCTTGGATGAAATATAGAATGAGGTTTATGCAAATAGGAAAGTATTTGCCAGGTCTCTCCTCCCAAAAGAGGAGATACTACCAATTGCAAAATTGCGGATATGTACTAGTGGAGGGGGTCCATTTTAAAAGAAATTTCAATGGTCTACTCTTGCGATGCGTTACTACAGAGCAAGCAAAGAGAATCCTTGACACGTTCCACAACATCGTTGTAGGAAAACATTTCTCCGCTAAAACTACTGCCATCAAAATCATGTTCATAGGTTACTATTGGCCTACACTTTTCAACGACTCCCACTCTTTGGTAAAATCTTGAAAAAAATGCCATTTTTTTACTGATAGAAGGAAGAATTTTGCAATGCCTCCCAAACCTATAGTGGTAGATGACCTGTTTGCACAATGTGGCCTAGACTTCATCAACATAATTAATGCCGCTTCTAGTGTTGGACACAAGTGGATTATGACCACCACAGATTACTTCATGAGATGGACAGTGGTCATTCCACTTAAAAACATGCTAGAGACAGAGATTGTGGATTTCCTCAAAGAGTTGGTGACAAGGTTCAGTCCTCCAAAGACTATCATTTCCGATAATGCTAGAGCTGTCCTAGGTGCAAAAGTATGTCACTTTTCATTAACTAATGGCATATTCCTTAAGACATCATCAAATTATTACCCACAAGGAAACAGCTTAGCAGAGTCAACAAACAAGAACCTAGTCTGACTCCTTAAAAGAATTAGTTCAGAACAATAGAGATAATGGCATAAACACCTCCAAGCAACGCTTTGGGAAAACTGCATAACTCCTAAGCAAGTCCTTAAGACTTCACCTTATGAGTTGGTATACGGGAAAGAGGCACTATTGCCTATATCTATGGAGATTCTGGTGCTCCAACTGTTGAAATCTCTTGAGATAGAACAAAATGGTGCCATTGAGGTTTGGCTTGCCAAACTCTTAGAAGTATAAGAAAAAAGGGAGAATTCCCTAATAACCATGACAAACTACCAACAAGTGGTCAAGTGATGGTTTGACAAGAAGGCTTCTGACCAAGGCCTAAAGTGTAGAGACTTAGTACTAAAATATGATAAAAGGGCTACTAAGCTAGGTCAACATGCTAAATTTGATAGCCTATGGGAGGGCCCCTTTAAAATCATTCGGTGCAGCCTAGGAGCATAACACTTTCGAGTTAGAAAATATGGAACAGGAACCCTTAGGAATCTCGGTTAATGGGATTCATCTTAAGTTGTTCCATTAAGTGTCGAGTTGTATTTTTGTACATATGTGAAAAATGATTTTATTTTGTTTCCCTTTGTGTTGGCTAGTCTTTTTGAAATTGGTTCACGTTTCTACCTAAATAACCCATAATTGCAGAGGGTAGAGTAGCAGGATTGCTTTACATTTAAAACACACCCATGTGCAAAGAAAATGAACACATATTCTAATAAAAGATCCCATATAATAGAAATGTAGAATGGAAGAAAAAGTCATGGATTTTTATAAAGATATATGTCGATTTATATATATTCTTTTGTTTTTACATTGCAAAATGGCTGAGAAAGCCATCATCCAAAAAGTATACGACTATATGAGTTATTCTTTCATATATGCAATATTTATAGCCTTTTTTAGGCTTATATACAAAACTGTAAGGCAGGTGACATGTTCTACAATAGAAAATAAAGAAACTAGGAGCATTTTATCTAGGAGCAAGGAGGTGTTTTATCCAAGAGCATGGGAGGCAATAGTTGACACATCTATGGTAGCATCTACCGCTTCTTGTACGACGACACCTACCGCGTCTTTGTCAGCAAGTTCTTTGGCAACATAAGCAACATCATTTGTGACAATCACCATTGGTAGGGGGAACACTAGGTTGCTAAAGTCAGTATACCAATCAACGTCATAGAATGGTATTACGTTGTAGTTGTAGAATAGAAGGTGCAAAGCCTAGGTAACCCTCTACCAATGCTCGTCACGTGTCTGAAGGTGGAATTCACTGAGAAACAACAACCATACAACTACCGCTTCTTCCTCAATGTAGCAATGGAGGTCACTGGCTATTGGTAGGCCTACCCCATATGCAGCGTGAGCGACAATCTCACCTAGGCCATTCAGGTACTTTCTTGGAAATATTTCCTTGACCAGCTTTAGAGTTAGGGGCCTGGGGATACCAATGTCTAACATCAAAGCTACAAAGTGTGAGCAAATATTAGTATTCACACAATACTTGTCCTCATACTCTATACAATCCCTACCCAGAACCCATTTTATGGCTACCAAGACCAAGGAGTGTTCATTCTTGGTCATTCTCTTCAATCGCCTAGTGGAAATCTCCCCTAGAAAAGTTGTCTGTGACTTATAAGAGGTTAACCTAATAGGAGTATCCATGATACTAACACTATGCTTCTACCTTCTAACCAACACTGAAACTTACCTACCATCTAGCCTATGAGAAACCTTGCTTAGGGCTGTGGCAATGACCTATTGTCAAAACTGCTCAAATGTTAAGTGTGATTTCCTCACTACTTAGCGGCCTATTTATAGAAAATATGAGAAGATGCATGCTAATCCATTTTGAGAAAACATGATGATAACCAAGTGCCAACTTGAAAGGCATGCCTGCATTTGCTCGCATTTCCAGACCAGTTGCATCTGTAGAGGTATGGTTCAATGTGTGCTAGATTAATAAGAGCTAGTTAATTATCTTTAAAAAGGTGGTGCTCATCGGCAGTAAGTTGCACGACCATAAGCTATTGTGTCATCTCATAGGCATTTCCCAAAGCCCAAGGTAGTATCCATAACTTTTTAGGTTGTGATCATTTACTTTGGCTTAGTCATTTCATCCAGGATATTAATTTCCAGCACATACTAACACAAGGTTAGAAGGCAAATTGTCAACTCAAGTTTCAATGATACGTAGTAGGATCTAGACTAGATTGCAGTATTTAAATGCTTAGCTTTTACAATGCTTTACAATGATTATTTCAAGTTAACTAAATCGAAATTAACTTAAGGAAATAACAAAATGAAAGAATTAACAAGGTGATTATAACAGAAAGGAAGGAAATGAGAGAAAGAAAGAGAGAGAAGAAGAGAAGTGCAAACAACGATTGATAACGGAGTTCGTCACAAAATGTGACTACGTCTCCGGGTCCACTCCAATAGAGAGACCGATCCGATTAACTCCAAAATCGATTACAATAGCACCACCATTCTTCAAGCAATTCGGCAGCGTAACGATGCTCTGATATGCAAGAATGATTTGAAAACTCTTCAACAAGACTCCTCTTCTGTCACTTCAGCATCAGGACTTCATCACCTGAAAAAAAACTTGATGCCTACTCTCACCTCAAGCCCCCTTTAAATACATAAAATTTGCTCAATTTGGCTCTCAACCAATTGATTTACAAGATATTCCTTATCTCTCCAAAATTACATAAAAATCTTTACAATCTCCCTTTTACACATAAAAATCTTTAAAATATCCCCCCTTTTACATAATAAATCTTTATATATTCCCTATGATTATTCTAAGCCCTTCAATTATTCATTCTTCGGGCTAATATTGTTTTGGGGTTTGATTTAATCCTTTAAAAAGGATTATAGTGATTTAATTTTAGAGGGAGTTTGTTCTTATTTTAAAAATAAAGGTATTCGGTTTTTAAAGAGTTGATAAAACCGATTGATGCCACCAATATATCCAAACCGCTCGGTGGCTTGTTGGCTACCATTGTCTTTGGGAACCCGGCGGTTCCGGGTTCCACTCCCGGCCGTCGGCTTTTCTCACAGAATTCAGCGAAATCACAGCAAAGAATAGCGGCCATGCCCCATGGTAAGGCCTCTGGCGTGGTGGTGGAAACCTTCCACAATCACGCCGGTCTCGGGTTCCAACCGATTAACATATTTTTGTTAGAATAACCGCAACGGCGGGGCGGTGAAGAAGAGGGCGTGTGGCATGCGGACAAGCTGCCGTGGCGAATCTTATTAAACTTCGGTGACTCATCTGTTGTGGGACTACCACATCGGCCAGCGAGGATAGACCGTCTGGCCGATAGCGGTAGCCCAGCGACGGTCTGCCGGCGTGTCACGCCAGCTGTCTGTTGATAGAGGCAGATGATTATGCAGTATTTGGATTCTGAGACACATGTCATCATCCCGATTAACCGTCACCAGATATTTCGCTGCCACATCATTTATGCCACATCGACATGTACGGACCATACAGACTGCCACGTGTCACCTTCCGATTGGTCCATTTCAGATTTCGTACCACTAGCTGACGTCAGCTGTACGGATGATGACGTCATCACTGTACTTTCAACTCCACCAAGTCAACCTGAAACTTTGACCAGCTGTATCTTGAGCCTCCAGATCGCCAGTTTAAGCCGAAATGAGTTCGCGTTGAAAGCTTGCGGCGACTCTTTCCGGCGATCTTGACCGACAAATTTTAATGACATCATTTTTGCCTTCTGGGCCCGATTCGGTTTGACCAAAGTTTGATATGCTTCATAAGCTTTCATTGCAAAAGCGGACTCCGCTTTCACTCCGGGTTTTGAGTTCGTTGGAATCGGGGCCGGACTCTTCGATGAAGTGCGAGATGCGGAAAAATGGGAACGCTTCAATTTTCAAAGTATCCCGCCGGATCATTCAAAGGAAATCATAACATATCACATAGTTACCAAATTCAATAATGAATTCTTTCTGCCTTGAAATGGAAAGTAATTCATTTTGCACGAACTACGAAATTAATGGTACATGCCAAATTAAATGCAAAAAGCATGCTTTCCTCTACCACCTTGAGAAAAGATAGCCAAATATTGTATGAAAAGGTTTAATGTTCAAAGTATTTTCAAAAACACCAAGGCTTAAGGTGTAGAGAAGCCTTTTTTAGCATATCCAGAGCTGGATAAAAGTTGCGAAGGGTCCAAAAACTATAGAAGTCTCCATCTAAAGAAAAATGTCAAAGAGTTCATCACAACAAATGAAGGAGGAGATTTTCCAAGAGTTGATTACAAAAATATGGGTGTCAGAGGATGTGTATATCTATGAGGATTTAGCATATGTTACACTTGGTATACCAAGCAAGCCAAAGAGGGCGTATACGATAGAGCTGAGCAAGATCAAAGATTGCAGAAACAAGAAAAGGGTTGAGGAGAAATGGGATAATATTTATGACCCATGACTTGCAAAAAACCCTAAATCCTTAAGAGAAGCATCCTGTGCAAGATTCTTGACACCTAAGGTAGACACACTGACAACAAAGAAGGTTTGGTACAGTGGTCTTCCACAATACATGGTCCCACTGGTACATTGTTGCTTGGAGTTAGTTGATGTTTCCATTCAGCGTTATAACCCTAATACCCACTGCATTGAGGGTCAGAACTTAAGAGTTCACATTAGCCCATAGGGAATTTGGCATATGCTATGCATCCCAGACCCAAGTAAAAGAAGAGAGAAAATTGAGTCCTTTTACCTTGGTAAAGGAGAAAAAACATGGAAGGCGATGAAAAAGAACTCAGATTTCATGATGGAGGAGACTGGTAAGAAAGGAGTCCCAGGTGCTAAATTGCAAAGTATTCCATTGCCATGTAGTTCATTTCATGAGGATATGCAGGATGCCATGTCAATGCTAGCTTTTTTGTGTGGCCGAGACTCTGATGAAATGGTGGAAACCTTTCAATTGGGACCGGCCTTCCAATTCGGCAAACAACACGATACCTTCTGGTATGATTTCACTGAGTTCATGGTGGATGAAATGATACAAAAAATAAAAAATTACCTAGTGGAGGGAAATTTTAGGTTTCTTTCCTTCCTGGTTCACATTTTCCTACATCAAGACCCTGATTTCCTTGGTAGGTATTTTGAATTATCAATTTTTGATGAATGGGGGAAGAGGAAGCTAGTATCCACACGGACGCCCTTTCTTTCCATGTCATATGATTATTATGCATTTTTAGATTATTTTATAACTCCGGTCTTGCATGATTTATGAGGAGAAGGTGACATAATTTAGCTCGACAAGGATCAGACCAGATATATGCAAAGTTTCACTCTCACTTGTGACTAGTTCTTAGGAACAAATTTCACAATTCTCTAGATGCGGGGCTTCACTCGTTAACCCTTCCTTCTCCCAACCTACGTTACAAATAGGGTGCTTGCACTTGAAATGTATAGACAGGTGTGTATCATTGATTTTACCTTCTACAACAGCAAAAGTGTCAAGAGAAAAGGATTCTTCACTTGTCCAAAGAATTTAAAAATGGTGACTCTATTAAAGAAACAATCAGATCAGTTGTTGTAAGATAAACTGGCTCATTTAGGGTTGGTTTTGGCAAGTGACAAGTGGGATTACAACCCTTTGAATAACCTATTAGAGCTACACATGAAAGTTACTCATGTTCCTCAACCTTACTGGGAAAAGCGGCGTAACCAGTGGGCAAACAAGGATGAAAATTTTGTTGAACTGATGTGTATTCCCATACAAGATAATAGAGGGCCATGGCACAAGTTCTACTTTGTTGTGGAAATGGCCAAAGATAATGTCCACATGGAACACACCATATACAACAAGTTGCAAAAAATGAGGAGTGGACTGATGAGAAAATAGAAGCTTTCTGGAAGTATCGCCTAGAAATAGGGCAATTGGATGCTCCTTATGAGAGCTTGAAGGACGACAAACAATTTGAAAAATGGTAGGATGATGACCACCCTAGCCCAGACTCTAGCATCAATAAGAGCAATGACTTGAAGGATGAGTCCAAAGTGCAGGAACATGAAGCGTCAACTTTTGCGTCCTCCATGCCAAAGGAGAAAGGCTGCATTTTAATGTATTAAGGGCTTCGTATATGATCACTTGGGCTGCTAAGGCAGCCAGGGTATCACAGAAGCAAACAGAAATGACTGCCAAACCTCAGGAAACCTCACCCACAAAATGGTAGTTAGGAGCCAGAGGCCAAGGAAGAGTCGCTAACGATTTAGGAGAAGCCATTGACTGGTCAATAGGTAAAATTCACTCATTCTTCCCTTGCTTCTCATTCCTTAGTATTTGCCCCTACCTCAGTGACAATCCCTGCCATGAGTACTGGTCCTCTATTTCCCACTTTTAGTCCAACACATGCGGGGGGTTTCACCCAATTCTCATAGATGACTCCACCTAACTTTACTCCTCCATGAACCCTTACACCAGCTGCTACCGCTCAGGCTCTCCTTGCCTCACTTTCCAAAGGTATTCCCTCTACGGGAACCCCTTCTTCTACTATTTTTGTAGATCCTCTTCCATCACAACAGGCTGACTCCACAATGAGAACTCCACCATTCTAGCCTATGAGTCCTCCCACTGATTCACCAATTGAGTTGTGGCAAGTGGCTAGCCCTTCTGTTCATCCTCAAACCAAGCTTT
>VDFB02339576.1:0-43856 GCA_007258455.2 Sequoia sempervirens
TCACTCATTTGAAAAAGGAGAATATTCCTTTTCTATAACAAACTTACAAGACTTCTTGTGCAAGTTAAAAGTGTGCTTGTTTGGAAAAAGGTGAACCCTTGATTAAATATCATGATTGATTCTCATCCCTTGATGAGAATCCATGATCCATGCCTCCAACTTCCTACATCTTTTACCGTTGATTAATCTTTTTGATCTCAACCCTCCATTTCTTATTTGCTCTCCTATAAATAGGTCACTATTTAGAGACAAATGGATCCATATTTTAACATCAAACTTATGTTGTTAAAATCACTCTCACTTGCACTCACATTTAGCATAATCTTAGCTTATTTTAATTGCATCATATTAGCTTATCTTCCATTACTGGCTTCCATGATAACATAGATGCATACATTTAACTTATTTGTTAATTAGGGTTTCAATCTTTTTAGTTTAAATTCCATTTAGATTAGCGTTGCATTCACACATCTTGATCATCTTAGCATAAATCTTGTTAAAATAGCTTGCATCATGTTCATTTAGCTATAAATCATGTTTCATCACACACCTATTATTGGTTTTGACAATTCTCTTCAATAGAATCAATTAGAACAGGATCATTTATCCACGGGATTGGGAAAGGGTCGCCATTCCACATCAATGCAACACCATTCCCCCAATAGGATAAGTTTCAATGGATTAGAATATGTTTTTTGAAATCTTTCATAGTTTAATATGTTAAGTTTTATTAGATTATTAGTCTAGTTTTCATTGATTGATCTTATTGGACTTATGTTTCGTGGCACAATTACACTTTGAATCCTCATGGATCAAGTGTAGTTAGCCCATACTAATCTGTTGGTCACATTTTGCAACTAGAAGGAGGGCCTTAATAAAAAAAGAATGATGAATTTCTCTTTAGTTTCTATGAGTTGCAGGTTTCTAGGATAAAGCGGTGCTTTTAGAAGCTAAAACAATGTTATTTTTCACCAGAGTGACACTATTCTTCACCAAAACAACGCCATTGTAAAGGAATCACAATAATTGGAAAAAGTGTCGCAATAATTACAAGGGCATAAAAATAATTGAAAAAAACATCACAATAATTGAAAAAAGTGTCACGATTTACAAAGGCATCGCTATATTTCTAAAGTGACACTATTGATTTTTTGCTTTTACAATCTATCTTAAAATGGCCATATCTTAGTCATACAAAGGTCTTTTTTGAAGCTTTTTTTTTAAATGGCGTATGATTTCACACTCTACGCAATGGTATAGGTTTTTTTCAATTTTGGTGGAGTTAAATTTTCCATTTTTGCACCTAAATTCAAATCACATTACAACTTGGTCTAGGTTGTAGGGTTTTAATGCTTAATCATTTATCTAATCCTAACATCTTGTTTTCTTGATTTCATCTAACATTTGGAACATGGATTGTAGGTTTGAAGAGAAGAATGGAGTATTTAATTGAAGAAAAAAGCATTTAAAACTTATTGTAACAAGTGTTTTTACACTTATGGGGCAATTATAACCCATTTATGATGCTTTTTATTTCACGTTTTTAGGACCAAACTAGATTTATTTTATGATTTAAAATGAACATTCAAATTGGTTAAAATTGAAACCTCCATCATTTTACTTGTTGGATTAAAATTGAACAAGGAAAACTCACACTCAGTTTGGTGCTTAAAATGAACTTACCTTTCTTTTGAGGGTTAAAATTAAAAAGTGTTTTCCATGTCTTGTGGTTTGTATTTTCGTCATTGAATACGTATGCTCTTCTCTCATGCCACTCAATGATCTTGAGAATCAAAAACATTCATTTGAAATTTTGTATAATCACCCACATATTATGAATTGGATTTAAAATGAACCCCATACTAGTGCGAGGAAAAGGTGTTGTGTATGCTCTCTCCTTGCGCTTCGTGCAATCTGGGAGATTAAAAATGTACTTCCTTTCTTTTGTATATCTTTAGAGGGCCTTCCACCTTGTTTCAAAAGGTGGGAATGACCCAATTGATAACAAGCTAAAGCCAAGCTTTTTCAAACCACTATTTAAAAAATCTGTTTGTGACAAAAGTCATAAGCAACAGGTGTGGATGTGTCATACCAACAAGTTCCACCCCTAGTGTTTGTGTGACACATCAAAATGATTTCTTAGGAAGGGACTAGGAGGCCTCTTGATTGAAATAATCTTGTGCTAATCTTTCCACATGTATGGACACCTTGAATGAAAGTCCTTACTAAGAACCAATTATTTAGAATCCAAAAAACCTTCATGCTTGTTGGTGTAGGAACGGTTGTTCCGAAGTTGCCCCACATTTTACTATTCATTGAAGAAATAGAAAAATACTTCGGATCTTTGGATCTTAAGGATTTGAGATTTGGTGTACCTGAGAAGTGTGTGTCATGTAAGGGGGAGCCAGTGTCACCAAATCTCTAACTATTCGCATTGTCTTAGTGTTTGGAGAAATCCAAGTGGGGATTCAAAAAGTACTATCTTCTAATCCTAGGGTGGTAAATTCTTGTGAGTCAGTTTAATACTTTGCTTGGTTCCAAAACATTGCAAACAAACATTCACAATCTTCCTCAAAATTTCAAACCCTTTGGTCTAAGTATGGATACCCTTTGAAATAGCCTTAATATTGATGCTTGTCATAAGGATTTCTATCCTTAGAGATTTCTAAAAATCTTGACTTATATCTCAATCCATACTTCCCAAAGTTAACATAGGAAACTATGGCTTCAACCTCATGATTTTCACAAAATGGACCTTGTGAAATTGATGATGTTTTGACATAGACATTTAGTTTGAAACTTAATCAAGACAAGTGTTTGTTGTAAAAAGAAACTCACTTAAGCAAGATAAATTGAAAAATTCAACCCCACATAACCATTTGGCATCCAATCACTCTAGTGGAACAACCAAACCTTACGCCCGCTATCATACAAGGAAAACATTGTAAAACATTGAGTCCAAATTCTATTGTCAAAATTATTGGGTCCTATTTTCAAAATCATTTGAGTTCTATTTAACCAAATTCATTGAGTCCTTAGGGTTTGATCACTTTAGAGGTATAACATGTTTCTCACTACCTTGGTCTTGGAAAAAAAAGGTTCACTCTAGGTTAACATCGGGTCAGACATTTCATCCACTCCATCAAAACTCATCCTTCACTTCACCAAACTTTGTATTATGCCTTGCATAACCACCCCATTTTGTTGGTCAAAATGGGTCCCCTTTCCTTGGTGTTCTCGTTTGATTGTAAGTTTTCCTCCTAATTCCTTTTCTCTTTTTCTTTTTGGGTTTGGCTTTCGTGAAGGAACATGCACTTGTTACTTTTCACAAGGTTCAAGTTCATGTTCATGTCCCAGTCCTGACCCTATCTTTTTTCCTTGTCTATTTGTTTGTTTGTTTAGGTTCGGACCGTGTACCAACACTCATACTTGTTGCTTTTCACAAGGTTCAAGTTTATGTGCATGTCCCAATTTCGACCCCTCTTTTTCCTTGTGTGTTTTGTTCATGTCAAAGTTGGGTTTTAGACCAAAACCAAAACTAAGAACTTTTAAAGTTTCTTGTTCCTATTCCTGGCCCGATCTCAACTTTTGTTTCCTTTTGGTATCTTTGTTCGCTTCAAGATCAAAATTCAAACCATGACTGAACTTTTCACCTTTTGAAAATTCTCATTCCTTCTTGAGTCCCGATCCTGGTTCCAGTTTCCTTTGTCTTTTGGGATCGGACTTCGGACTGTGACTTGCACTTTGAACTTTTCAAAGTTCTAGGTTCAGCTTATGACCCAATTTCGATCCCCTTCGTGTTTTGTTTGTCTATCAAGCTTCGGACTATGGGCCATTGATTGAACTTGGCCCCTTTTGGAAGTTCGGTCTCAGTTTGTTCCTCAACCCCGACTTCCACTTATCTCCATCCCTACACCTCGCATTTATGACTCTTCTCAAATCCCGAGACCCGACCAACCCGCCATTAATGTCATAACCACTTGCATGTGCAAATGGGTTTAAATATTTCTACTACTCGATTTCCATCCATTCTACTTTGAGGAGTTTTGCGACGAGAACGAGAGCGACATAGAGCTAGGGTTAGAGGAATTCACTATGATTTTCAATGTGTTGCCAAAATTCTTGGGTGTGTTCAAAGGTAGGTGTTCTTGCTTCTATTTTTGTTTTTTTTTCTTGTTTTCACTTCCGTTCTGGGTGCTCTTTGTCTTGTGTGTTGTTTTTCTTTTCTTTTTTAGTTTTCTTTCCTCACTCGGCTTTGTTTTATTGTTGTGTTTTCTTTTGCACCATTTGGTGCATTTTCATTCACTCTTCAACCCATGTTTGGTTTGTTGTGTGTTTCTTTTGTGCTCTTGTGTCACTGTCTTGTCTTTTGGTCACAGGATTGTCCATCTCATTGTGCCCTAGTTGTCTAGGGTTTTGCTCTACGTTCAGGTCAAACTGGTTTAATTGCCAATTTTGAAGAGTCAACTATTACAAAATGAAATTTCTTGATCCTGCACATAAACCGGTCACGAAGGAATGTTTTCTGTTATTGTTATATTTATTATCTCCTTTGTTATACATCACCCTTTCAATTCTCAATCCCCGCATTACCATTAGGGTTGGGAATCAAACTGACACTTATCCTTGTTTATTACCCGATGTCAATTCCTCCACTTGTCTGATCCCTGCATAACTATTAGGATTGGGGGTAGGACCGAGACCATGATTTTGATTAAAATTCATGACTAAGGTGTTCTTCCAAGTCCCACTTTTGACCCACACATTACCATCGGGGTTGGAAGTTGTTTCGACACTAAACCTTTAACCATCGATTGGTACATGGACCTAACAATACCCCGTTCTCGATTCCCAACATATTGTCGAGATTAGAACTCAAACTTGACCCATTCCTAGAATGCATTTTAAGGCAGCTACGTGAAGTATTGATCTTGACTCGATGTCTTCATCGGTTGAACTCCAAAAGGCTACTAACATGTCAATTTCCGGATAGATTACGATTTTTGAATGATAACCGCGATCCCACACTCTAATTCAAAGTTGAGATCGAAACTTTGTAGGATCTCATTCATTATTGACTACCACTTCGATCATGATCTTGATCGACTCCCACTCCTCTGAGGATCAAACCGCACACTAATACTGACTATGTATTGATACAGAGTGCCTATCCAAGACCTAATCTGATCTCGACTCTTGAACATTATTGGGGTGGACTGTAATTCTCTTGAACTTATTTTAACATAGGTATGGTGCACGGTCATAACTTGATCCCAACACCCAACAAAATTCAATTTATGATTTAAAATGACTATATTCTTGGTTATGTTTTGAACACGAGGCTGAAAATGATGAGTTAAATTATTAAATTGGATTCTAACTGAATTAATGTGGATATTTTGTGATCATCTTTAAGCTACTCCTCATTTGTCTTTCCTTTGTGCCTAATATGGAAAATTCCAAGGTAACTAACAAATGTCTGACTCCAAAGAGGAATTGCATACTGAGGAAGTTCCTACTGAGGGAACATCTAAGGGAACATCAAAGAGAGCTAGATCTAAGAGATTGAAACCAGAACAAGTTCCTTACACAATGAAGTATAAGTATCAAGGGAACCTAGTTCCATCCAAATTTGAATTTGAAGTCATGAACATAAATAAAACATTGGTAGGACATATGGATCCAGAGTAGTTTCACAAAGATACATTTTCAGAGGATGTTGTCCCAAGAGAAAGGATGATTGTAGAATTAGGGCTAGCTCATGTAGCTACTTTTCCTATTATTGTACAGTGTCCTAAGTTCATCCTAACTATTGCAAAGGCATATAATCCTACTCAAAGACAATGTATTGATGCTTAAGGGAATGTTATCATTGATTGAACCCCGACTATGATCAAACATGTCTTTGACATCCCTCCTTATCCTGATCTGAAGATGATGACTCAGGCTCAAGCACTTGAACTATGCAATAGGGATGTGTAAGGAAATAAGCAGCTTATCATTAAACGATGGCTTAAGAAGTTAGTAAAGTAGGTGCTACCCAATCCTAAGAGGTCAGACTTCTCTAAAGACATAGGATATATTATCACACTACTGGCCAGAGCATTTGGCAAATCAAATTCTTATATTTTTTAACACTGGATGTTTCCTTTTATCCAGATGATTCTAGATGGAAAGCAATGCTTGGATTGGGGGAAAATCATTTCAAACAATATTCATGACCAACTCCTCAAGATAATATAGACTAAGACTTTTTATATGTCTTCTTATGTAATGTATTATGTAGCAAGGATTGGACAGTTTCATGGATTAAACACTTAGGGGTCAATGGATGATGGCCTAGATCAAAAGAAAGTTTGGGAGTATTACGACCAACTTGAGCTAAAGAAGTCAGAGAAGCATTTTAAATGATTCAATGATGCTTTCCTATATGTGGTTATAAATCAGCTCATAGGTGACATTGGCTTCAAATTTTCACGGGAAGCAATGGAGTTTATTCGGGAATGGGGATATTGGTTTATTCAATACCCCAAGTGTACCTATTTTAGGTTGTTTGGTTTTGATTCCCACCCTTTTAAGTTTCCAAGATGTTGTGGTGATAGGTGGATTCTTATGGAATTTTCTAGGCAAGATGCGAAAGTAAATATTCTATTCTCTTCACAACATAAGACTGTTGCTCATTCTTTTCCCTTGAAATTGGGATTTTATTCTTGTTCTTCTTCAGTAATGGCTAAATCAGCAACGGAGGAGTTCTAGGCTTTGAATATACAGTAGCACACCAACAGGAATAATTTTGATCCTCAGAAGAAAATGCATGTGTTGTATCCCTCTCACTTTACTAAGCATCTTCTACTTCTTGAGGACTTTTGGGCTAACCTCCAGGATCAATTTGAAGTAAGTAAAAGGAGATATAAGAGGTTAACCATTCCTTATATGAAGGATTTTGAGGTTAAAATTGATATTCCTGAAGGCACTACAGATGATGGGATCACTCTTGATCCCTAGTATGATTTGAACAAAGTGGATACAAAAAGCTTGGAGCCCCTCAATTGTGCAAAGAAGGAAGAGACTAAAATTAGAAAAGTGTCTCAAGGAGTAGTAAACAAGAGCTTAAAATGGATTGAACTCCACTTGAAACAACCAAGACTTGGTGTGTCAAAGAAAAGAGGTTCTGGCAATGATCCCACTTCCTCTACAGAAACTAAACAATATAGAAGGTTAAAGAAAGGTGCTACAATGGTGGAAGCAACTACGAAAGAGCCTCCTCAACTAGAGGAAGATGTTTCTTTACAATAGATTGATGATGATTTGTGTAAAGAAAAGGTTACTTATGAGGTGGCTACTATTGGGGTTACTTCGGGTTTTGTTGTTGTACCCTTGGTCTTTTTTCACCCTGGTTAGGAGAGTTCTATGGAGGGACATGTTTTTTTCCCTCCACCAACTGAGGGAAGTGCTCATATTGTGCCATCAACTTCAAAGACTACAACTATTGAAAAAGAAGGGCCTCCTATAGTTGACATAGTAGATATTTCTTAGGATTCTGAAAGAACTCCATCTTAGGAAGGAGAAGGACCTGGATGGGAGGAGTATCTAAAGAAATTTGAGGAGGAAACAGAAGAGGAGGAATCATGGTTTGAAGTTGGCACTCTACATAGTGTGGACATGGAATTAAATGATGTACTAACTAAAAAGGAACAAGAAGAAATTATGGAGGGTTCCTAAAAGGTAGTTGTTGAACAAGCCACCCAAGAAGAAGAATGGGAGAGGGAAATTGAGGAGCTAGCTTAGAAAGAGGAAATGGTTGAAGCATTAAAGAAAGCAAAAGAAGAATCTCATGAGAAAGAATTGAAGGTTATCAAGCAAAGGCAATAGAGGAAGAGCTTCAGGTTAAGGATTTGGAGTAGCAGAGGCTAAAGGATGAAGAAGAGGCTCCTAAATGGTAGGAAGAAAAAAGAAAGGTGGAAGAAATAAAAGTTGAGAATGAAAGGAAAGAACAAGAAAGATTAAAAAAGGAGCAAGAGGAGCTACAAAGGGATTCTTCTCAGCAAACCATTGAGATTATTTCTTCTACACCTCCATCCACTACACCTCCTAATGTTTAATAGGTAGCCACTCAGCCAGCTGCACCCACTTTGTTGAAATTGAATTTGGAGAAGAGGCAACAAGTACAGGCCCAACCCATGACATGGGATGAAATGAGGACATAAATAGATAAGGTAAAGTCAAAGAAGAAGCCTCATGTCGTGCACTCCACCAAGTTAACTATTCAAGGTGATTTGGTATCAAAAATTGCCACCCCAGTTTTTGACAAGGATGATAGAGAGTTACAGCCCGAAGATTATCAGATAAGTACTGTTAATCTAGAAAATCATACTAGGAGCCAACAAATAAATTTGATAGACATTGTTGCTACCACCACCAAGTCCAGGTTGATTAAAGATAAACAAGCCAAGGATGAGCTTAAGGCAGAGGTGGGAAAAATGAAGAAATTTCTAAAGGAGTTAATTTCATCTACTCCTGAGCAGCCTGCACCTTTAGAGGCTCCTATTTTGATGAGCAGAAAAGAGGTGGATAGCCTCAATGAAATGAAAAAGAAAGCCACGTGGTTTGATAACTGGTTCAATGTTTTTAAGTCTAATATAAATGAGAATGTAGAGAAGGGATTTAAATGTTATTATGCAGGTCTTAAGTTGGTTAGAGAAATGGAAGAGTCTATAAGGAAATGTTGGGCAGAGGAAGAAAAACTCAAGGAATACTTGGGGAAGTTAAGGGTGATTGCTAGAATTGATGAGGAATTAGTCCAATCACATATTTTGGGGGATGAAGGCCCTGATTTTGTTTAAAAATACATTAATATATCTATTTTCAAAATGCAAAATCTCCTTGAACAGAGAATTTCCATGCTCAAAAGCATTCACGAAATATGGGAATAGGCAGGCATCTTTAAGGAGATCATTTGAAAACTAATGGGTAAAATTTTACCTCCTGAGTACAGACTTCAGTCATTAGGAGATATAAAAGATGCTTGGGAGGAAGGGATTGATGGAATAATGAAACAAGGATATACTATTAATTTGACGCTCATGGATAAGTTGCTTGACATTAGAACTGACATGGTGTGGGCGGTCATGGACATTTTCCACTTAAAGGACATTGTTACTGCAACAAGAAAGAAATTCAAAGAAGTAACGTTCAAAATTGACTGGGTTGATGGGATAGATGATGATGCACTGAAAAAATTCTTCTCTAACTATGATGAGTATCGTGGGACCCCTCAAGAAGGTGAAAAGTGAAGAAGGCATTTTAGTTATCCTTTTGACAATAAAACTTCTAGACAGTTTTGAACAGATGGATGACTGTGAGTCAGGGTTGGAAAATCAAGAATAACCCATGGTGATCAAGTAGAGAATTGAGTTAGGACTGGAAATTCAAATTTTGGATTGAAGAAGCAGGTGGTGCACTTATTCAATTTCAACAATTTTAGCATAGAAATATTTTTCGAGTTAATTTGGACATCCCTACAATTGTGGATCTGGGCCCCACATTATGGATCTTGAATTTTGATAGGAAGAATTTGTGCTAAATTGGTCTATATGTAAAAATTATCTTCTTATTGTAAAGGTCAGCTAATTGAAGTCAGATTAGCTACATGAACAAGAGATTAGATAGTTTTATTGTTTTACAGCTTTTTCATGCAAAGATACTAAAAAATACTCTTTTATAGTTTTAATGAAATTTATTTTATTTTCAGAAGTTTGTTAGTTTAGTGATAATGTTAATGAATAATGGTTATCCGTATGCCAGTGAGCTTTGTTGTGCATACGTGTCTCTTATTTGATTAAAATCAATAGAAGATTCTAAATTTGAAACTATTTTCGTTGAATTATTTGTGGATGATGTTTGTTTATATTTATTGATCTGCTAGTTTTTTTGTTGAGCTTGTGATATTCTATTATTTGAAAAGAAAATAAAAATAAAATGATGATGAATGATTGTATGCTTTAAAATTTTCACTATGAATGAATGCAATGGTACGAGTTATGTTGTAGATTGTGTTATTCCATGGTTTTAGTTGTTTTAGAATGCTCATTGCGAAGTTTATGTGTCTGATTTTAAAGAAATTTGTGTTCATGTATTGTTGTCCTAAGCCCTATCCTATCTTTTGTCGTTTATTTACAACCCCCAAAATGTTAGATTAGTTTGTACCATTTAGTTTGTACTCTTTACCAGCAGGCCCCTTGAGCATTATAGTTGCATAGGCCATTGAACGATGACAACATAGTTGTGAACCAACTACAAAGACCTTAGAAGATAGATAGTTTTAGATTATTTATCTTTTTCAGGAGAAATAAAGTAGCAATATTTTTTTTAACATTGTTGTGTTACATTGACCATCAACAAAACTGGTGCTAGAAGGAGGGCCCAAAAGAAAAAATTGGAGCGAATCAAATCCTTTTCACCTGATAGGTTTGAAAGAGTTCTTAGATCCACTACAAATCGATAACCATTAGTTGAACTTCAAACCCCTATTAGACCCAAAGCTTGTAGTGTCTTGATTCTGCAACCATTAACACCACCACACACTCCACCCAGATTTCCAATAATCCCACAGCTGGCGCAACCAAGCCCACCGCCACCCATGGCATTCTTTGCCAATAATCCTTCACCACTAGGAATTATTCCTTGTGGCATACACCAAATTCCTAAAAATCTAGAGAAATTTTTCCCCAGGTATGCTCATGGAGAGTCACGAAGTGTTGAAGAGCATATACAGTCATTCAAAGATGCTTGTACTCAGGCTCTAATTGAACACCATGACGTTGCTTGTAGATTATTCCCTTACTCATTGGGGGAAATGGCCTACAATTGGTATCTGAACCTGCCTACTGGGTCCATCCTAAGTTGGATGAATTTGGAAGACACTTTTATTAACCAATTTTGGGTCTATGTTGACCCTGCTATTCTATACCACCAATTTGCTACAATCAAGAAAGAACCACATGAACCATTTCCTTTGTTTAACACACGATTCCAAAGGATGTATAGGCGCTTATAGGATCCGTACTTGGTGGCTGAAAATATCACCATCCAAGCTTACTTAAATTCCATAGACCCATTGATTGGCTTATTTCTCCAAAGAACTTACCTCCCACTAGACATTGATTCCATGTCTAAGGTGTATCATCTGGTCATCAAATTGTAGCAAAAAATAAGTTCACAAGCAGGGAGTTTGGGTGGGATTTTACCTTCTTTAGGATATCAGATGCCTAATCCAACCCCTTTGTTCAATACAATCCCAGGGATGTCCCATTCCATGTATGGAACTTTAGTTGGGCTACAAACTCCACCCCAACTACCATTCTTCAATAGTGGGACTCTAGATTCTCCTCAATAAACTCAAAATTCTCATAATCATGCTGGAGGATCCAACCCAATGACACATTCGTCTGCTATAACTATTGTAGAAAGCGAGCGTAGGACTCATCTTACAACAAAGTTAGAAACTATGAAGAAAAAATTATCTCAGGTGACCAATGAGATGGCACAACTCAAGTATAACCCACCTCAAAATCAGAATCAAAACCAAAATTACTAGAATCAAGGAGGGTATTCCAACCAAGGTAATTATTCCAATTAGAATTCCAAACAAAATCAAAGGAATTTTCAAAGTCAAAACTTCCGCAACCAAAAATATCATAACCAAAATAGGGGATACAATCAAAGGTCTAATAATAATAGGCAATGGAACACTGGACCAAACAATGGGGGAGTTCCCCACAATTATCAAGTCGATGAGGATAAACCACACACTGCGAACATTGTAGATCTAAATTTCATAACCAATTGGTGTAGGTTTCATGAAACTATAGCACATTCTGAAGTTAACTACCCAGAGATGGAGAAAATGGTTAAGATTGCACAAGCTGACAACCCACCACAAAGTGCTCCCAACAAAAGTGGTGGATCCATGGATACAGCCATGGCTTATGAACTATATGATGAAGGATCTCATTTCCCTAGGAAAGAGGTGATCTCATTTCCCTAGGAAAGAGGTGAACTAACCAGAAGAAGATGTATATGACACTCAGACCTTCCAAGCCAAAGGGGGTCATTTTCTCAGAAATCCAAGTAAGGGGCCATTTACCACATCTGCCCCTCCTAATACCATGGTTCCCCCAAACTAGAATGCTGAAAACAACCTACCTCCACCAAAAGGCCCATCTGAAATTCAAAGAAAAGGTAACTCAGCTTTTGTTTCTAAATATCAAATGAAAAATGATATGGAATTTCATTTCATTTTAGAAATTCAAAAACAAAAGACCTCTCTGTCATTCTTTGACATATTGAAGTGATGTCCAGCCCAACGTGACATCATGTTGAGAGATTTGGAAGAGGTAGATCAGTTGAAAGGAAAGAATAAGGCGACACCAACTACTAACATGAACGCGGTCCTTTACAAGGGTAAGGTAGGGAACCCCCATTTCTTTTAAGCCTAAGAATCTTCAGAAATAATCTACATAACTACCTCTTGGATGATGGAGCCTCGGGTAATGTTATGCCTTTCTCTATTTGTAAAAATTTGGGTTTAAATCCAGTTCAAACTCATAAGCAAGTAATACAGTTAGAAAAAACTAAGGTAAATGTGGTAGGGGAACTAAAAATCATACACATGTAGATTGGATTATACCCGTAGATCTAGACCTATATGGATATCTAGGTAGTTGATATCCTTGAGAAATACGACATGCTTTTAAGCCAGGACTTGATGAAAAGGATTGGAGGTTATCTCTCCTTGGACTTCTCACATATGTGGCTACCATGGAAATGGGTACCAACTCAGATGAGGATTGAAAGTGAACCTTGTTTGAAACATATGATCACTGAGTATGACTTTCCTAACGAAGTAGCCTACTTTGAAACCGAGATATGAGTGTATAGGAGAGAGGAAATCATGACCTTTTCAATGTTTAATCCTGATAGCCTACAACCTTTAGAGCATAGTGAGCCAAAGACCATTGTCAACCAATAGGTTTTAATCAGAAGTTGCAACAAGATAGGCTAGTTCAGGGAGAAGAGGTTAATTCTATGGGGTTTGCTACTCCCTAACTAGTGCGTAATCCATTACCAAAGCATTCTGAGCTGTCTCAACCTTGTATAGACATTTTGAACCATGTTTGTCGGATAGGAGAAACCTGTGAACACCAACCTGAAACATCTCTAATCAATTTTCATTTGAGGCTAGAGATGCCACTATCTTTGACACAGACCAATAGTACATAGGAAGAAGTCTTTCCCGAGAACAGACTCATGTTTTATTTTCTAGTTTTGGAGATCAGATTGAGGAATCTCAAAAACTCTAACACACCCACCCTACTAACCTTCCAATTCCAAAGGGGTTGCTCAAAACAATAGCCAATTGTAACACCTCTGATCAAGATCAAATGCAGGAAGTTGTGTCTACACATGTCATAAATCTGAGCAAATTTTTTGAATATTGTTGTTCACAACAACTTTTCAATCTCAACACCTTGAACCAGTTTGAACTGCCACCTATTTTCTACAAGCAATCACCTATAGCTCACCCTAGGAAAGAAATCCCAACCCAGGACCAGCTATGGACCCTCAAATTTGATGTTTCCAAGTCAAAAACAGGGAGTGGAGCTAGATTTGAACTAACAAACCCGAAAGGGAAAACATACTTTGCTTCTTATAGGTTGCAGTTTGGTTGTACCAATAATGTTGTGGAATATGAAGCGCTTGCCAGGGGACTAATGTTTTCACATCAGAAGAAGGTTACACCTCTAATAGTCATGGGATATTTTGAGGTCATCATCAAGCAAGTTCATAGTCAATACACCTGCCATAACAAGAGGTTGGATGCATACATGAATAGGATATGGAATCTGATAGAAGACTTTGATGCTTTTGGAATAAAATTGATTCCCAGGGAAGATAACTAGATTGCAGATACACTTGTTGTTGTTGCTAGTACTTTGGAACCCATGCAAGAATCTAAGTTGAAAAGGTTTTCAGTAGAGCTAGTCTCAGTCACAACCATTCCAAACAATGTTTGAAATTTTCAGGTCTTTGATGATGACCAACATATACTTGCCTTCTTGGAAAGTTCAGATGTCTTTGAGGGATAGGTTATCGATGAATCAGATGGAGATCAGGGATACTGGGACCCTAAAAATTGTGACACATAGGGAATCATTAACCTGAAAACCAATATCATTCCCAAGGGAATGGTGGCACTGGAAAGAATCTTCAATTTTGATCCTCGAGCCTGTGAAAGGTTACCTACAAACAATGATGGAGGGAAGTACGAGTCAATCAATTTGGTAGACTCAGGCCCTGAGAAAAATGTATTTATTGGCAAAACTTGCCTAAAACACATTCGAGATAAAATTTTGATAGTGTTGAAAGCATATATAACAGCGATTGCTTAGGGGTACGAAGACTTCAAGACCTTCGATACTTCAGTAATAACACATACTATCCCCTTGAAACCTAAATCCAATCCCTTCCATCGAAAGAAATGCCCAATAAATTCCTTGATTGAGCCCTTAATTTTGAAAGAAGTGTAAAATTTGTTGTCAGTAAGAATAATTTTTCTAGTAAGGCATTCGACCTAGGTAGCTAATCTAGTCCTTGTTCATAAAAAGAGTGGATAAATTAGATTATTCATTGACTTTAGAAACCTTAAAAAATCTTCAAAGAAGGACAATTATCCTCTTCCTTCCCTCGATGAGGTGTTGTAGATAGTGAATGGCTCACAGATGATGTCGTTCCTGAATGCATATTTCAGGTACAATCAATTGATGGTTAGCTATGAGGATAAGATGAAGACGACCTTCACTACCAAGTGGGGGACATTTTCCTATCAGAGGATGCCATTTGGTCTTATCAACATTGGAGCCACCTTTCAGTGCATGATGGATGTGGCGTTTAAGGATTTGGTAGTAAGTGTATTATCATATATATGGATGATTTAATTGTATTTTCCAAGAATAGAGAAGTCCACGGTATGCAGATTTGTCTAAGGTCCTTGGAAAGTGTATAAGCTATGGTGTGTCCCTTAATTCGAAGAAGTGTGTGTTTAGAGTATCTGAAGGGAAATTGTTGGGCCACATAATATCAGAACTAGGGATCTCAATTGATCCAGATAGAGTAGAATCTATTCTGAAACTGACCATGCTAGGCAACAAAAAGGAGATGAGATCTTTCTTCGAAAAGATAAATTTTGTAAGGAAATTTATAACTAGGTTTGCGGAGATCATCAAACCCCTTAATGAAATGATGAAGGATTTGAAAATTGAATGGAGCAATCAGGCTAATTTTGCATTCTCACAGATCAAACAGTCTAAATCAAAGGCACTGGTTCTAGCCAGTCCCGACTATCTAAAGCCTTTCTATATTTATTCTTTTGCATCTGGCCATTCTTGTGATGTTGTCTTGACATAGCAAAAGTGTGAAGGGGATGAAAGACTGATTGATTTTATGAGTTCTCCATTTAAGAATGTTAAAATTAGATACCCATCTTTGAAAAAATAGGCCTTCGTGCTGGTGCAAGTAGTGAAAAAGTTTAGACATTATATTATTTGTAGCTATATCACTGCCATAGTTACTGACCCTGTAGTTAAGTCTCTTCTTATGTAGAGTGAGCTAGGTGAAAGATAAGGAAAATGGATTGAAATTCTACAAGAATTTGACCTTGAAATCCACCTGATGAAGCTGGTTAGAGGACAAGGTTTATCTAAAGCTATGGCAGATGTTGATACTAAGATTATTTGCCAATAGTATATTATGCAATCATTTATAGGTGATCCTTGGTATGCAGATCTGATCTTTTTGTTGTTGAATAACAAATTCCTAGATGGAATGAATGCCACGCAAAGGAGAGAATTGAGGCTAAAGAGTTCTCATTATATGCTCAAAGGGAGAGATTTATACAGAAGAAATTTTGAAGATGTCTATCTAGATTGCCTTGACCAACAACAAGCAAAATAGGCCATTGTTGAATTTCATGGTAGACATGGCACTGGACACGCTTCTGCTAATTCTATGGTAGACCAAATTCTAAGATCCGACTATTATTGGCCCCATGTCTTCCACGATTCCCACTAACATGTTAGGACATGTCATACATGTCAGAATTTCGCATCTAGGGAACATAATCTGGAAATGCCCCTACAATCGGTATACGAGGTAAGACCATTCGCCTAATGGGCATTAGACTTTGTTAGGGTGATTAATCTAAATTCATCTGCAGGTCACAGGTTTATTTTGACAGTGACAAATTACTGTACCCACTAGATTGAGGCTCAGCCTTGCAAGAACAACACCACTGAAGTTGTCATTAAGTTCCTAAATGAATGCATCACTACCAAGTTTGGAGTATCGTTCACCCTAGTATGTGATAATGGCCCTGCCTTTTCCTCTATATAATTTATTCAGTGGGTATATGAGCATAAAATTGCGTTGAAATACTCTTCTAATTACTATCCACAGGGTAATGGTGTAGCAGAGTCTACTAACAAGAATCTATTGGAGGTAATTAATAGGTTATTAGAGAGTAATCCTAGGGATTGGCACACCCAGCTAAGGTTTTCCTTATGGGAAGATAGAACTCATATTAAAGTTGCCTTAGGAAACTCACCATTTAAGCTAGTCTATGGCCAAGACCCTGTTCTCCCTATCCATTTATAGATACTTGTTCTTCGGTTCATGCAGGAGTTTTATTCGAATGATGATAAGATAGAAGTTTGACTGACTAGTTTACTCAGTCTGGAAGAGCAGAGGGATGCTACTCTCCAACAGTTTTCCAAACATCAAGCTATTGTCAAACGTTGGTTTGATAAAAGAGCCAAGATCAAAGATTTCATAATATCAGACCTTGTGTTACTATGGGATAAAGCTAGGGAAAGGAAAGGTGATCACCAAAAATTTGACCAACTTTGGTTGGGTCCATATTAGATTGTCGAAATCCTTGGTGAGAATTCCTTTCGGTTGAGTACTTTAACAGGAGAACCTATCTCATTGCATGTCAATGGATAGTTTCTCAAACATTATTTTGGTCCATGAGCGTCTGATGCTCTGTTTAGTTGTATATATTTAATTAGTTGTTTCATGGTTTGTTGTTTGTTTGTTCATCGTTGGTTTGTTTGTTTTATTGTTATTGTTTGTGTTTTTGTTCTTTTGTTTACAAGTGACCTTCATTTTCTCCATTTTGGAATGAAGGGGTGGTTATTAAAAGTATATTGAAGGTACTAGGAAAGAAATTGGTTTAGGTATTTTCAAGTATGTCTATTGAATTTTTTTGTTTCAAAACTTGTGTCTTGCATTCTTTTTTAGTAATAGTCTAAAAGGTTAAGAACAAATATGTATATTGTAAGTGATCTCATTATCCACGATTGAATTTTTCACAAAATAGATAGAAACATCTATTTACATAAAGGCCTATTTGTCTCAGGGTGACTGTATTCTAGATTCAGGTGAAAAATTTGAGTCGTAACACTATCATGAGGTCCATTGTAGTTCTCAACCCAAATTTCAGGATGTTATATTTGAGTATTGAGAAAAGATAAAATAATTTCTTCAAGTGAAGCCTACACAAAAGAAAAGAAAAGAGAACCATTAAATGATGGAAAAACTCAATATGAGAAGGGTAATTCAGGTATCTCTACAGGGGCTATGGATGCCTGGCTGGAAGTAGAGCAACGCTTTGAGAGAACTAGAGGTATCTCTGTCAGGGCTATAGATGCCTAGATGGCAACAAAGCATACCTAGGATATCATTGCACGATAGCCAAAGGAGTTCAACTCACATAGCCTGAATCTTAAAATACAGTTATTAAGGGGTATGAAGAACCTTTAGGGAAAGAGATGCACCATACATGCACACACTAAGATTCAAAGTGGTTATTGCTAATTTACGTTTGAGATTCTAGCTCAACCTTGTTTATTATAATTGATCATACTTGAGTTAAAATGTTCATGAACTATAGGTTCTGGGTGATTGAATTCTTCAGTATCTTGAAAATGGGTAAACCATTTTTCCAGCTGAGTCACCAATTGTTATGCCTTGCATAACCACCCCATTTTTTTTCAATCAAAATGGGTCCCCCTTTATGTTTGTTTGTCCTTGGTGTTCTCATTTGGTGCTTAGGACTGATTCTTTTCCTCCTAAGTCCTTTTTTTTTTGCTTTTCGGGTTCAGGTTTCAAGAAGGAACATGCACTTGTTACTTTTCACAAGGTTCAAGTTCATGTTCATGTCCCAGTCCCGTCCCCATATTTTTGCCTTGTCAGCTTGTTTGTTTGTTTGTTTGGGTTCGGACCGCATACTGACACTCATACTTTTTTCTTTTAACAAGGTTCAATTTTTTGTGCATGTCCTGATTCCGGCCCCTCTTTTTCCTTGTGTGTTTTGTTCATGTCAGAGTCGGGTTTCAAACCGGAACCGAAACCAAGAACTTTTCCAGGTTCTTGTTCCTATTCTTGGCCCGATCTCGACTTTCGTTTCATTTTGGTGTCTTTTTTCACTTTGGGATTGGACTTTAGACCATGATTGAACTTTGCACCTTTTGAAAATTCTCATTCCTTCTTGAGTCCTGAAATTGGTTCCCATTTCCTTTGTCTTTCGAGATCAGACTTTGGACCGTGACTTGCACTTTGAACTTTTCAAAGTTCTAGGTTCGGCTCATGACCCAATTCTAATCCTCATGTTGTTTTGTTTGTCTTTCAGGCTTCAGGTGGCAAGCCATTGACTGAACTTGGCCCCTTTTGTAAGTTCGGAGTCGATTAATTCCTTGACCCCGACTTCCACTTATCTTCGTCCCTACACCTTGCATTTATGAATCTACTTGAATCTCGAGACCAGACCAACCCACCATTAATGGCATAACCGCTCGCACGCATGGACATGTTTAAATATTGTCACTCCTCAATTTTTGTCCATTCTACTTCAAGAATTTTTGTGACAAGAATGAGAGTGACAAAGAGCTAGGGTTAGAGGAATTTGCTGCAATTTGTCAATGTGCTGCCAGAATTATTGGGTGTGTTCGAAGGTAGGTGTTCTTGCTTCCATTTTTGTCTTTGTTTTCTTATTTTCACTTCCATTCTAGGTGCTCTTTGTCTTGTGTGTTTTTTATTTTCTTCTTGGTTTTCATCCTCTCTCGGCTTTGTTTTACCACTCTGTTTTTTCTTTCACACCATTTGGTGCATTTTCCTTCACTCTTGAACCCGTGTTGGGTTCATTGTGCATTTCTTTTGTGCTCTTGTGTCATCATCTTTTCTTTTGGTCATGGGATTATCCATCTCATTGTACCCTAGTTGTCTATGGTTTTTCTCTATGTTCAGGTCAGACTGGTTTAATTGCCAATTTTGAAGTGCCAACCATTAAAATGAAAGTTCTTGATCCCTCACATAACCCAGTCGCGAAGGCATGTTTTCAGATATTGTTATATTTATTATCACCTTCGTTATCCATCACCCTTTCAATTCTCAATCCCCACGTTACCATCAGGGTCGGGAATCAAACCAACACTTAGCCTTGTCTATTACCTGGTGTCGGTTCCTCCACTTGTCTGATCCTCGCATAACTATCGAGATCGAGGGTAGGAACGATACTGTGAGTTTGATTAAAATTGATGACTAAGGTGTTCTTCCAAGTCCCGCTTCTAACCCCTGCATTACGATCGGGGTTAGAAGTTTTTTTGACACCAAACCTTCAACCATCAATTGGTACATGGACCTAACAATACCCCGATCCCAATTCCTGACATATTGTCAGGAACTCAAACTTGACCCATTTCAAGTATGCATTTTAAGGCTTGCTTCCTAACGAAGTCCCGATCCTGACTCCTAATTTCTTATCAGGTTTAGAACTTGGGAGGCTACTAACACTTGTCCATTTTGGATGGGTTTGGTTCCAAATGACAACCCGATCCCGCAATCCGATTCAAATTCAGGATCAAAACTTTGCAGGATCTCATTCATTGGTTGATTACCACTTCCCAATCACAATCCCAATCCCAACTCCCAATCACACTGTGGGATTAGAACGTGCACTAATACCTAACTATCATGTGTCTAGGTGCCTATCCAAGACCCGATCCCGATCCCAACTCTTGAACATTGCGGGGTCAGACTCTGGAATTTTACTGAACTTCTTTTAACATAAGTATGGTACCTAGTCATGACCCAATCTCGACACGCAACAAAATTCAATTTATGATTTAAAATGACTATGTTCTTGGTTCCATTTTGAACCTGAGGCCCAAAAATTATGAGTTAAATTATTAAATTGGATTCTAACTTGAATTAATCTAGATATTGTGTGAACGCTCATGTTTAAGCTACTCTAAGCATTTGTCTTTCCTCTTTGCCTAATAATGGAAAATTGTAGGGTAACTAACAAATGTCTAACTCCGAAGAGGAATTGCATACTAAGGAAGTGCTTGTTAAGGGAACATCTGAGGGAACATCAAAGAGAGCCAGATCTAAGAGATTGAAACCAAAATAAGTTCCTTACACAATGAAGTATAAGTATCAAGGAAACCCAGTTCTATCCAAATTTGAATCTGAAGTCATGAACATAACTAACACATTATTAGGACATATGGATCTAGAGCAGTTTCACAAAGATACATTTTCAGAGGATGTTGTCCCAAGAGCAAGGAGAATTGTAGAATCAGGGCTAGCTCATGTAGCTAGTTTTCATATTGTTGTATGGTGTCCTGAGTTCATACTAACTTCTGCACAGGCATATAATCCTACTCAAAGACAATGTATTGATGCTCATGAGAACATTATCATTGATTTAACCCTGGATATGATCATACGTGTCTTTGAATTCTCTCCTTATCCTTATCTGAAGATGATGACTAAGGCTCGGGAACTTGAACTATGGAACAGGGATGTGGAAGGAAACAAGTAGCTTATCAATAAACGATGGTTGAAGAAGGAAAAGAAGTTAGTAAAGAAGGTGCCACCCAATCCTAAGAGGTTAGATTTCTCTGAAGACATAGGAGATATTATCACACTGCTAGTCATAGCATTTAGCAAATCAAATTCTCATATTTTTGAACAATGGATGTTTCCTTTTATCCAGTTGATTCTACATGGAAAGTAACACTTGGATTGGGGGAAAATCATTTCAAACAATATTCATGACCAGCTCCTCAAGGAAACACAGACTAAGAAATTTTACATGTCTTCTTATGTAATGTATTGTGCAGCAAGGATTGGATGATTTCCTGGATTAAACACTCAGGGGTCAATGGATGATGGCCCAAATCAAAAGAAGGTTTGGGATTATTACGACCAACTTGAGCTAAAGGAGTCAGAGAATCATTTTAAATGAGTCAATGATGCTTTCCTATATGTGGTTACAAATCATCTCACAGGTGACATTGGCTTAAGATTATCATGGGAAGTGATGGAGTTTATTCGAGAATGGGGGTATTGGTTTATTCAATACCCCAAGTCTACTTATTTCAAGTTGTTTGGTTTTGATGGCCACCCTTTTAAGTTGTCAAGATGTTGTGGCGACAGGTGGATTCTTATGGAATTTTCTAGGAAAGTTGTGGAAGTAAATGATGTATTTTCTTTGCAACATAAGACTGTTGCTCATTCTTTTCCCTTGAAATTGAAATTTTATTCTTGTTCTTATTTAGTAATGGCTAAATCAGGAACATAGGAGTTCCAAGCTTTGAATTTGTAGCAACACACCAGTAGGAAGAATTTTGATCCTAAGAAGAAAATGAATGTGTTGTATCCCTCTCACATTACTCAGCATCTTCCACTTCTTGAGGACTTTTGGGCTAACGTCCAGGATCAGTTTGACATAAAGAAATGGAGCTATGAGATGTTAACCATTCCTCAGATGAAGGATTTTGAGGTTAAAATTGATATTCCTTAGGGCACTACAAATGATGGGATCACTCTTGATCCCTGGTATGATTTGAACAAAGTGGCTACAAAAATGTTGGATCCCATCAATTGGGTGGAGAAGGAAGAGACTAAAATCAGAAAAGTGTCTCGGGGAGTAGTAAACGGGAGCTTAAAATGGATTGAACTCCACTTGAAACAACCAAGACTTAGTGTGTAAAAGAAAAGAGCACCTGGCAGTGAACCCACTTCCTTAGCAAAAACTAGACAATATAAAAGGTTGAAGAAAGGTGTTGCAATGGTGGAAGCAACTACAGAAGAGCCTCCTCAACCAAAGGAAGATGTTCCTTTACAAGAGATTGATGATGCTTTGTGTAAAGCAAAGGTTACTTGTGAGGCGACTACTGCTAGGGTTACTTTAGGTTTTGCTACTATACCCTTGGCCATTGTTCACCCTGGTGAGGAGAGTTCTACGGAGGGACATACTGTTGTTCCTCCACCAACTGAGGGAAGTGCTCCTATCATGCCATCAACTTCAAAAACTGCAACTATTGAAAAAGAAGGGCCTCCTGTAGTTGACATAGCAGATAAATCTTCATATTCTAAAAGAACTCCATCTCGGGAAGGAGAAGGACTTGAATGGGAGAAGTATCTAAATAAATTTAAGGAGGAAATAGGAGAAGAGGAATCAGGGTTTGAAGTTGGCAGTCTGCATAGTGCAGAGATAGAATTAAATGATGTACTAACTGAAAAGGAACAAGAAGAACTTATGGAGGGTGCCTGAAAGCTAGCTGTTGAACAAGCTGCCCAAGAAGAAGAATAGAAGAGGAAATTTGAGGTTCTAGCTCAGAAAGAGGAAGCAACTAAAGCATTAAAAAAAATAGAAGAAGAAGCTCATGAGTGAGAATTGAAGGCTTCTCAAGAAAAGGAAACAGAGGAAGAGCTTCGAGTTAAGGATTTGGAGTAGCAGAGGCTAAAGGATGAAGAAGAGGTTTCTAAATGGGAGGAAGAAATAAGAAAGGTGGAAGAAATAAAAGCTAAGAATGAAAGGAAATAACATGAAATATTACAGAAGGATCAAGAGGAGCTACAAAGGGCTTCTTCTCAGTAAACCATTAAAATTATTTCTTCTACACCTCTATCCACTACACCTCCTAATGTTTAATAGGTAGTCACTCAGCCAGCTGCACCCACTTTGTTGAAATTGAATTTGGAGAAGAGGCAACAAGTACAGGCCTAGCCCATGACATGGGATGAAATGAGGACATAAATAGATAAGGTAAAGTAAAAGAAGAAGCCTCATGTCGTGTACTCCACCAAGTTAACTATTGAAGGTAATTTGGTATCAAAAATTTCTACCCCAATTTTTGACAAGGATGATAGAGAGTTACAGCCCAAAGATTATCAGATAAGTATTGTTAATCTAGGAAAGCATACTAGGAGCCAGTAGATAAATTTGATAGACATTGTTGCTACCACCACCAAGTCCAGGTTGATTAAAGATAAACAAGCCAAGGATGAGCTTAAGGAAAAGGTGGAAAAAATGAAGAAATTTCTAAAGGAGTTAATTTCATCTACTCCTGAGCAGCTTGCACCTTTAGAGGCTCCTATTTTGATGAGCAGAAAAGAGGTGGACAACCTTAATGAAATGAAAAAGAAAGCCACATGGTTTGATAATTGGTTCAATGTTTTTAAGTCTGATATAAATGAGAATGTAGAGGAGGGCTTTAAATGTTATTATGTAGGTCTTAAGTTGGTTAGAGAAATGGAAGAGTCTATAAGGAAATGTTGGGGAAGAAAAACTAAGGGAATACTTGGGGAAGTTAAGGGTGATTGCTAGAATTTCTGATGAGGAATTAGTCCAATCACATATTTTGGGGGATGAAGGCCCTGATTTTGTTTTAAAATCCATTAATATATCTATTTTCAAAATGAAGAATCTCCTTGAATAGAGAATTTTCATGCTCAAAAGCATTCACAAAATATGGGAACAGGCAGGTGTCTTTAAGGAGATCATTTCAAAACTAATGGGTAAAATTTTACCTCCTGGGCAGAGACTTGAGTCATTAGGAGATAGAAAAGATGTTTGGGATGAAAGGCTTGATGGAATAATGAAACAAGGATATAAAACTAATCTGACACTCATGGATAGGCTGCTTGACATTAGAACTAACATGTGGTGGGTAGTCACATACATTTTCCACCTGAAGGAGATTATTACTGCAACAATAAAGAAATTCAAAGAAGCAACATTCAAAACTAACTGGGTTGATGGGCCAGATGATGATGCGATGAAACAAGTCTTCTCTAACTATGATGAGTATCGTGGGACCCCTCAGGAAGGTGAAAATTGAAGAAGGTGTTTCAGTTATCCTTTTGACAATAAAACTTTCAGGCAGTTTTGAACAGACGGATGACTATGAGTCAGGGTTGGCAAATCAAGAATAACCCATGGTGATCAAGTAGAGAACTGATTCAAGACTGGAAGTTCAGATTTTGGGTTGAAGAAGCAAGTGGTGCACTTATTCAACTTCAACAGTTTCAACACAAACAAATTTTTGGAGTTAACTAGGCGTCCCTACAATTGTGGATCTAAGCCCCAGATTATGGATCTTAAATTTTGATAGGAGGAATTTGTGCTAAATTGGTCTATATGTAAAAATTCTCTCCTTATTGTAAAGGTTGAATAATTGAAGTCAAATTCGCTACCTGAATGAGAAATTAGATAGTTTTACTGTTTGACCGCTTTTTGATGCAAAGATACTCATAAATACTCTTTTACAGTTTTAATGCAATTTATGTTATTTTCAAAAATTTGTCAGTTTAGTGATAATGTTAATGAATAATGGTTATTTGTATGCCAATGAGCTTTGTTGTGCACAAGTGTCTCTTATTTGATTAAAATCAATAGAAGATTTTGAATCTGAAACTATTTTCATTGAATTATTTATGGATGATGTTTCTTTATATTTATTGATCTGTTAATTTTGTTGATCAGCTTGTGATATTCTATTATTTGAAAAGAAAATAAAAAAATAAATGATGATGAATGATTATATGCTTTAAAATTTGCACTATGAATGAATGCAATGGTATAGGTTATGTTGTAGATTGTGTTATTCCATGATTTTAGTTGTTTTAGAATGCGCATTGTGGTGTTTATGTGTCTGAATTTAAAGAAATTTGTGTTCATGTATTACTATCCTAAGCCCTGTCCTATCTTTTATCATTTATTTACACCCCCCTAAAATGTTAGATTAGTTTGTACCATTCAATTTGTACTATTTACAAGTAGGCCCCTTGAACATTATAGTTGCATAGGCCACTGAATGATGATAGCATAGTTGTGAACCAACTACATAGACCTTGGAAGATAGCTAGTTTTAGATTATTTATCTTTTTCAGGAGAAATAGAGTAGCAATATTTTGTTTTAACATTGTTGGGTTACATTGACCATCAACACTTCGTAAAAAAATTTAACACACCAACACTTTGGTCTTAGACATTTGTCAACCGAAACCCTAACTTAGCTACTTTGTATGTGAAATGAATCATTTTCCATGCATTTCGTTAAGTTAGTTATCATTTTTGGACTTGTTTATCTTGAAGGTCACAAGTCTACCTTAATGATTCACAAGTTCATTAACATCCTTTATCCATAACATCAAAAAATCAAACCTCCTAAGTCAAAAAGTGTCATCCCAAAACATTTACAAAGATCACTTCCCCCATATCATTCACCTTTTCATCTCCCATTATCACCATTGCTCCAAAATAACTTAGAACATCCCTTCTACCTAAATTTGAGTCAACTAGAGAGTTCAAAAATTACAAATCTCAACACAAATCTCTCATAGGTGACCCACAATCTATGGTTACAACAAGATCACAACACAAGAGAATCATGGAAGAAACCAAAGTCCCATCCACCACAAGTGATCCAAACTCACAAGAATTCAATCCAAGGAGTTATTCTACCCCTCACAACAACCCCAAGGTCCATTGGGACCATATGAGGTAGAATATGTCACAAATAACCCATTTGAGCTTACTAAAGAATGAATCCTTGAGCATAAACAAAAATCTCAAGACTTAGAGAAAGTGGCTTCAATTACCCCATCTTTTGTCACACAAACCTTGACACAAGGCTCAACTTCATCTACAATTCAACCAACTCCATACCTTGTGCCAAGTCAACCCTTAACATCTAGTCTTTCAACTAGGCTAGGAACCAACTGATGAGTCGAAATAATGACTCATTTTTGTTAGGATTTATCATATGCTTTTTACTATTACTATGGGGTTTTAGCACCTACTTACTAATAATGTCTATGTTATTTCCCTAAACTTATGAACTTTTTACATGAACTTATCCCTGTAACTTTTGATGGTATTAACCTACTATATGATATATCTATATTAATTTTACATGTGATTGAATGAATTTTATTCTAAGGTGATTATGGATATACAATTTCCATGTGCATGTTAATGTCATAATGCAGGTTCAAATTAAGATGCAGATATAAATGGAGCTTGCAAGGTGGAAGAAGTTCATGCCAATTGCCTGATTGTTGAAGGAGTCAAAAAGAGATGGACATTAAAGAGGTCAATGGTTGGAAACTTCCAGCTTGTGTGGAAGTTATAACTTAACTTTAAATGACCATGTCTATTAGTTGAGTAGATTTAGGAGGTGTTGCTATGCTAGATCCTCATTGAGGCAAGACTGGTTTGACTAAATCTTGTGCATGCATAACCTCCTTCCTCTTTTTCATGTTTTCAATAAATGGCATCCTCCTAGTCTATTGGAGTCGACTTCCCAGTTAGTTAGAGGTAGTTAGAACCTTTCCTTCTATAAAAAATGATCAAATGTTCCTCTTCAGGGAGTTGGACGTTCTGATATTGTACTTTCAATTTCAATTTCAAGGAATGCAGTCATGTTGTTATGATGTAACAATGTTTTCAATGAATAAAATGATACTTTAAGTTGTTGCATCTGAGTTAGTTTTGGTAAGATTCATTCAAGGGGGCCCACTTGGTGAGAATTTCATCCATTTAGTTTAGTAGTTACTTTTTTGTTCAGCAATTAGTTACAGTCTTAGCAGTTGTTTGTTCCTGCAACCAAGGCAAATAGAGTAACTTCATGTCTGTTTGCTGAAACTTCTATTTCTATCATTCATTTTAGTTTAGTTTATTTGTTGATTTATGCTTAGTACTTATGCTAATTCCTTTCAATCATTTCACTTTCAGTACTATTTCCTCTCTAGTTATAGGATAGGGATGACTACAATTGAGTCCTAGTGCACAAACAGTGTTGACCCATTTCAAGTTCACGTCCTTGGGTTGATAATGAAATGAACCTTCATGATGAGAAAGATAACGACTTAGTACATATATCTATATCTCTAAGTTATAGCTTTAAGGGCTTAGTTATTGAACCATTAGAGGAGGCCAACACCAACCTTGGTCTCACTTCATGTCTAGGAACAAACACAACTATGGGTATTCACAACACGAACATTCCATTAACCACCAACCTTCCCCAAAACACAAGTTAGACACCAACATTTGGAAAACCACTTACATTCCATGACACCAAAACAACCTCAAAATTTTGAGCGCAACCATCTTCATCCATCACCACAAATACCCCAAGTGTGTCTAACATTACATAAGGTAATGTGGACCAACTGCCTCAAGTAGGAAAACAAGGGAAAGTTAACACTCTCACGCAAAGTCAACCCTTGACAATTGGTCCAACAACCTCATTGACACATCAAAACAAGTGATTATCCAAGCTACCCAAGTTAATCCACCATCCACATCAAACCCATCTATCATCGACTCAAATCAAAACAACACCTTGGTTACAAATCCCATCAACCAAGGTAATACCTTGATCCCACCTCAAATACAATAAGGGAACCCCCTACCCTTTGGTCAAGGCAACCCTTTCAATTAGTTACAAGGTCTTAATGTGTCATTACCATTGCAATACCAAATGGCACCAACATCATCTTTTTCCTTGGTCCCCCATGTCATGCAAAATCAAATGGCACCTCAATCTTATATTCGTCCATCCCAATCCACTATCTTGCAAGGGATGTTAAACCATGCGAACCCCCAACCTCTCATCAACAATCCACAACCCGCATAAAACATCAACACCCAAAACCCATCACAGATGTCCCAACCACTGATTGATCCTACATTGCAAACACATGCCCTAGCTTTACAACAAGCCCAATAGGCTTACCACCAAGTTGTCCAATAGAAACAACAACAACAACAAGCAACCTTAGTAGTACACAAAAAACAACAAGCAACCCTAGAAGCACAACAACAACAAAAACAAAAACAAAAACAACAAGAAACCTTAGCATTACAACAACAACAAGCAGCCCTAGTAGCACAACAACAACAAAAACATCAAGCAGCCTTAGCAGCATAACAAGCAGCCCTAATAGCTCAACAATAGCAACAAGCTCAGCAATATTCCCAACAACAAAAATTGCTTGAACAGAAACAACAACAAGGTTTATACTATAACCCTCAATAAAACATCATCAACCCGAACACATTAGGAACATGTATGCCTACACCATCATCACCATATCCTACACCACCATAAAAACCATACAACACCCCACCATATCAGAATCCCATGTACACTTCATCCACCATCCCATCATATGTAACATATGTTCCTCCACCAATCCCACAAGACAATATGGCATTTCAAATTAAGGCGTTAACACAAGAAATGTAGGATATTTGAATGGCCAAAATGAAGAAGCCCCATAGACAAAAAAACTTGTGTCCATATCCATTCAATCAAAACATCACAATGGTACCGTTCCCTCCCAATTTTGAAATCCCAAAATTTTACAAATACAAAGGGAGAGGAAGTCTTGTGGACCATATCAAATATTTTTAACATCATTGGTATGGAGGTCGCCTATAATGAGTCCTATTTGATGCACCTCTTCCCACAAAGTTTAATAGGTCCTGCCATGGACTAGTTTTCACAGTTACCTCCAAGCATCAAAACCTTTCAAGAAATCATTGATAGATTCATATATCACTTCTCATTCAATCTTGACATGGATGTTAGCTGAGAAGAGTTATACACACTCAAGCAGAACAAAGGAGAATCCTTCGCTAACTTCTTACAAAGGTGGAGGCAAAAAGCTAGTAAGAGCAAGTGGACCATTCCTGATGAACAACAAGTAGGGATTATCATAGAAAATGTTAGTCTAGATCTCTCCTTGAACTTGAAAATGCAATGTATTACCATTTATGACGAGCTTGTCCCTAGGGGCCTTAACATGAAAAGAGCCCTAATCTCACAAGGGAACACACAAGTGTATAAAGACAATCGCTCATCCACTAGTTTTAACGACAAGCTCTCTATTGGGCCAAGAAAAAAATGTTACTAGTGATGGTGTTGTTAATGAAAAGGTGGTCTTAATTTCGCCTATACAATAAAACACCCAAACCATGAACACACAAAAACTATGTGTGCAACCACCAAACAATCAACCAATGATCAATGCTACAAACACTCAACGTGGACAATAAAGAACAAATAGTGATCCTAAGTGACAATTCACCCCCTTAGGGGAACCTATGGAGGATGTGCTGAAGCAGTTGATATAGTCTAACCTTATCACACTCCCTGATTTCTCAAACTATGAAGAGCCACAAGTCAAACCTCGAAGCTATAAAGATGATCATTTTTTGTGAATTTCACTGATACAAAGGTCATAACACACAAAATTGTTTTAGACTCAAACATCTAATAGAAAATATTATTGAACAAGGAGACATTGATGTTGATCAAAATTATGGGAATGAAAATTTGAAAATTTATACAAACCCTATGCCTAATCATACAAAAGAAAAAGATTCAAGAAAGGCATCGACCTCAAAAAATGTAATCCATACCCATGATACCATGGTGGGAAATACTTATTTATCACAACTTGAGGAATCAAATAGGCATCAAGATACTATTTTAAAACAAATTCCAAACACATCAACAATTTTTAGCAATATTTTATACCATAATGACATCAAGTGGATATCAGATTATGATATCTCTCCCACATGTGACTTCATGATTGGGCATGTTGAATTTCCAAACAAGCTAAAAATATCCCTTGTTACACCTATACCCACAAACTGTTGTGAAGAGTCTTTTACCAATGATCTATCATCCACCCAAGGATCATGTCAAGAGGAGGCTCTTGAGGATAATGAAAGTTACTCTGAATTGAGTCAAGATCAAGAACCCCTATCCCCATAGTTTCACCAAGAGCTAAGGGACATCTTCCAAACCATTTTACATTCCAAAGATGTCCCCGATATCACCCCTAAGATGTTTCTTTTTTACAGACATATAGACATTCTTCATCCAAAACAAGAGTCTCCCACTCTTGGTATTCCTACATCAGAGCAAGCAACGGTCGAGATTCTTGATTCTTACAGTGATTATGCATCATCAACATATTTTGAGTCAACATCAACATCTTTTGAAGAAGTATCAACAAATAACAATGTCATAGAATTAGAGCAAACAATTCATATTCCTAAACAACAAGAACCCAAAACAATATCATGTGTTCATGACAAGTCATATTCAGTGGCTATGGATCAAAGGATACATTATCAGGGAAAAGGATTAGGTATTGATAATACATTCACAATGCTAGGGGCAATCTTATCTACAACAAACATCAACATATGGGGTACAAAGAATCCTTATGATGAAAATAATGTCAACGCTACAACTAGTCGTATCATGAGTTGGCATTCACCCATCATCTCATACGCAAATTGGGACCAACATAGAATTAAAAATTCCTATCAAAGCAAGCAGAAGATCATGAAAGCAAATGAAGCAATAAAGAAAAAGGGACATGTCAAGTACAAATAGATATCAAAGAAAAATAAAGAAAATCATCCCTCCAAAACTCCATTAGTCAAAGAAACTATGAGGAAAAATCAAAAAGGGAAATATATCCATCAAAAGCATCCTCAAATACAAAAGCAAGATTCGCAAGAAAGGAATGAATTATATCTAGTGGTTGGTTCTAATTCCATGAAAACCTCCATTCCCACCCATCATTGTTCATCTTCCCAAGTTTGGAGAGTCAAAGGTTCCAAACTATCAACCCATCCATCTCATATTCCTTTAAACATGTCATCGTCCACTCCATTCATGATATCCAATTCTCGCATTGACCATGTGTTGGCAGCTACCCTTCATCATAAGGATTATGAAGGTACCATATCACGATGCGTACACATAGACGAGGTTAATTTTAGTACCAGTAAGGTAGATCAAAGTTCTTCAAAGTTGCATTCAAGTGCTTGTATCTTAGAAAAGTAGCTTATTCAAGAAGGGTGTCATTGGCACATTATGACAGTGGTCTCTACATCAATACCACTAGGTGGTTCAACATGAGGGTAAAACTTTTCAGAAAAATAAAAAAAATAAAAAAAGATTAAAAAAATAAAAATAAAATC
Source organism: Sequoia sempervirens (assembly GCA_007258455.2). Taxonomy (NCBI): domain Eukaryota; kingdom Viridiplantae; phylum Streptophyta; class Pinopsida; order Cupressales; family Cupressaceae; genus Sequoia; species Sequoia sempervirens. The sequence continues at coordinate 31,424 of VDFB02339576.1, forward strand.
AAAAAATCAAGAAAATAGTAAAATAAAAATCGTCCTCCAGTAAAAACCACTATGATGGCACTTTGGGCAAGTACTATGATGAAAATGTGGCAAGCAAACATCATGAGTAGAATCGAGCACTTATATGATCCTTCTTTGATAGAAGCATCTCATCCTTGTCATAATAAATCCAATGTTCCCTCCATCCATCCAATCCAACTTTTATCCAGATATTCTAGTTTATCTTGATCTTGACAAAGATTCAGCGTATACTTCAACTCTACTCATGGAAAACTTTTGATAGGCTCTTTACCATTTTATCTCATGAAGTCCCATAGTCCATATCTCGCATGATAAAACTCTGCCAATCTCTTCGCATATATATTACCTATCTTGGTTATCCATTGTATTATGAAGAATTACTAGACACTAGGGGCAGGTTATTGCACTCTTGTTTTCAAATAACTCTTGATCCATGTCTTTTATCTCACAACGTGACATCGACATCATGATCTAGGTATCATTTACCTCAAAGTCTCTCATTGAAAATTCCAAAAACATTCATAAAACATTCATCAGAAAATCCAAAAACATTTGCAAAATCTTGTATAGCCAAAAATTCAAAAACATTCAAAATCCTATACAGCTAAAATCCAAAAACATTCATAAAATCTCATCAAAAAATCCAAAAACATCAAAAAAACCTAAAAAGGTCGAACATCAAAAATACAAAAATAGTATCATGTCGAACTACGGGTCTCTGAGCTTGAACGTAGGCAAGGCCATCATTGATGTGCCCCAAAGACACCCTAGGTTAGTCCTTTAAGAGTCCATCATAATAAACTAGCAAACCGTTAACTATTAATATCTCATTGTCAATAAGTCGAGTCAGTCAAATTACATGGTCTCTACGTGTATAACCTAGGAAAGGCTCATCTTTGATCATCCCCTGAGGCCCCTATGATAGTCTTTTAGGTTAGGTTCTTGGTCGAAACTCAAAAAATCCCAAAACATTCAGAAAACTCAAAAAATCCCTAAACATTCAAATATCAAAAAACATTAAAACATTCTAAAAACTCATAAAACAAAATAACATTGGAAAACCTTGGAAAACCCTAAATAGCCTCAAATAATCAAAAACCAAAACATTCATATAAACTTTCAAAAAGACCAAAAATAGCCTCAAAATAGTTTCAAAATATCAAAAACATTGAAATATTTCAAAAAAAAACCACCCATCCCATCTCGCTTTCACCCGCAATAAACCATCACACCATAATAAATTGATTGTCATATTCAACCTTTGCAAAAACAAATAGAGATAAAGTATTGCAAGTTTGTAAAGTGAAAACCTAAGTGTCAAAATCTAAAGTCTAGATCATAGGTAAACGAGTCAGTGAAGTTTGTATCGACTTATCATAAACCTCATCCTAATCACAACATCTGATCAACATGTCCTAGGATGAATCCTTCCTACAATGGGCATCAACATCAGAAATCACCTTAGCTAAGTTAAAATGGAAAGAGATATAGATAACACTGACTATTTATCTTTGATCTTTTCTTCTAATTTATCTTGATCACCCATTCTGAGGACCTCTCAATGATTTCTATCAAAATGATTTAGAGAGAAAGGAATGGGGCATCAATCATTATCTTTTGTTTATTGTGCATGTGGGTATTCTTGTAAAATAATCTTGGTGCATGCTTTCTTAGTTGTGTAGAGAGGTTATTCAAAGTAGATTGTTGACTATTGTGTATGCTTTGTTCCAAGATATTTTGAACTACTAAACTACATTCCAATGAGGTTTTCATACGTCAAGGTGTGAACAAGAACTATCCTATCTGTTTGTAGAGATAAAGTCCATCACACTAGATACAACATCCTGGTTATCAATACCTTGATGCATTGTGTCTATGTGTTATATCAAACAATAAGGAATGACAAAAAATCCCAATCCCAAGATATGAGAAAATCGTCATCATCATGCATCTCTCATCACCATCTCTAATAAATTCTCATTGGATCAAAGACTTGTTGGAATCAATCATCAAAATCAGTGGTCAGTCATCTTATTTATTCTATCTTCTCTCTGTGCTAACCTATTATCATGACAGTCAACAAAAACAATATCGTCAATGCATCCATCCTGCATCCACAAATCATTAGCATGCATACACATCGCATATCATAAGCATACACCGCATCCATATCATGAATATCTACATTATCCATACATACATTTATATGCATTATCATCTCATCATTGGCATAAAAAGGTACAAAAAAAGAAATGCATTCATCTCATTTGCATAAGCATAAGCATATCATATCACCCATCCCATAAAATATCATAAAAAGATATTGAAAAGGAATAAACATTGCATCCATCCCATATCATTGCATCATTAGATCATCATCACATAATGCATAGACATGAATAAAAAGCAATACCTCCATCACATTGCATCCATACATAATCATAAGCCATAAACATGTCACATCACATCATATCAAAATGCATCCATATATTCATAAGCATGAAATAAAGAGAACACAACACATCATGAATCTGTATCATCTCGTATATATATATATATATGACTATCATAATACAATATTTGAGTCAATTTCTATATATCAATCAAAGGTACAATATCCACAAGGCTATCAAAAAGGAGCCTATGAATGTATATAAGTATAAAGAATTAGGAAATAATTAAAAAAGTGTCTATACAAGCAAGCTAGCCCTAATGGCTACTAGACTCCCCGACCTGTCTATCTAATAGTTGATCGTCAACTCGAGGATGTGCTCCACTCCTCTGTGAAAATTTTGGCTGCCTCATCACCTGTAGGACATCCCGATGATAATGCATAGGATAATAAGCAGCCTTGGTCATGACCTCTTTGTATAATCGAGCAGAAACCATTCATCCCTAGAATGCAATTGTTATAGCATCTAACTACTAGTGTTGCCTGACCTCCTATTCCAACTGCATATCTAAGGCTTGTCTTAGTTGATGCTCCTAATCCCTCTTCACCATGAATTCCTAAACTTGCTATTGAGCCTATTCTCACTCAATTGTAACCACCTACAACTGTTGTATCTGAACATCATGGGGATCTAGCCCCAGTGGTGGTGATTGTATGAGTTACTACTGCACTAGCTATTGTTGTATGGGTGGTTGTTGATCTAATGGTGGTGTACCTAGGACATGTCTATCATGATGTTGGATATCCTAGCCATCCTGTCCTTTGCCCCAACCATCTGGCCCTCTGCCCTACCCATCCTTTGGTTGGCCTCGACCTCTACCTACCCCCTCCCTCTCAACCTCTCTTGTGGAGGTATACTTGATGGATCTATTCGTCTAGGAGGCGGTACAAACCATGCAATATATGCAAGCATAGTTTGTACATATGTCCATCCTTGATCATAGTCCCATGGCCTCACAACCAACTATTTGAAGCCCTCAACAACCTCATGAGCTGGGATTGTGTGTCCCCATGTAGTCTCTTGGGATGATTTGGAAAAAATGGTTGTATAAGCATCGTCGGGCATGTCCTTCCTCTCACCAAACTATCTGGAAACCCTATTGGGCAGGTACCTCTCAATCATCACATGTGTGCTCTTGACCCTACATATCCCAAGTTTGTCGAGCAAAGAATAGTTGTTGTACATCATCATACCATGTTGGCATCTAGAGCCATGACTGCCATCTAAATACTGTCATCTCATCAATCACTCTTCACTAGTACAGGATACCAAGCTGCTCAGTGTGCTAAAGAGTGATGGCGCCTCTATACCTCTAGAATATCAGATCATCTGGCTCCACATCTACCATGTGGACAATCGGTCAGAGCACAACAATGTGCTCCCATGCCCATATGTGAAGAAGAGTGACTCTTGTACCAATAGCTCTACCATTGCAATACACGAATTCATTCATATCATGGTAAAGGGAGGCCAACATTACTGGCCCCCATGCATATTGAGTCCTCTGAAAGAGCATCCTGTGCCAAGCCATCCCCCATCCTAGACTGAACCCCCTGCTCTGTCGATCTGGGGAAACCAAACCTAAAATCATTGCCGTAATGATCAATCTAAAGGTTGACACCCAACCTCTATACATCTCAAGGTCAATCTAGGAGTTGACCAGGACAATGGACTCCTGATCAAGAACCTCATGACAAGCATCATAGCTAGCATCAGCGTCATAGATAATGCACTCACCATGTATTGATAATCACAAAATATGTCATACATCCTCCAATGTCATTGTCGCCTCGCCAGTAGGTAGGTGGAATGACAAGGTCTCGCTCTGCCATCGCTCACATAGTGTTTTCATCATTGCCAAATGGGTCTACATGATGAGCATGTAGGCAATGTACCACAAGTCGATCTCTCCCAGGTGCTCTTGTCGAAGCTCAGACAAATCATCAAGTTTAGATAGCACAATTGACTAGTGCTTGTGGGACATCAAAGGTTGGATAACCTCCTGCACCCATGAAGCACACAATGTCAAAATTCAAAAAAATTGACTAAGTTTGGAATTTTTATCCCCCAAAATGGAAAAAGCATCGCTATTTATGAAAGTGTCGCTATAGCTCAAATTCCAAATGGAAACACTATGTGCATTCAAATTGAAAATCATGACTAGCATCACTCTTTGAAATTTGCAAACCCTAATTCTAAATTCCAAATTGGGCGGATGTATCGATGTTTACACCCATGCCGCGATTTGCAATCTAGAAACCCTTATTCCAAATCACAAAATGTGTCACTTAGCACAGTAGCGCTGCTAAAATTCAAAATAGCGTCACTGATTCTAAAAATAGCATCGCTATATAGCAACACCACCTAAACTCAAAATTAAAATTGCAATAAATGCACTCAAAAGTCAAAATGTAAGTCAAGTTTCGAATTGCATACCGATGGTCCTATGCCTACAGGCCTCTGGTACTCTCGAACTCGGTCAGAAATGTGTTCTAGGAGCACTCGTTGCACCATTTTGTCAGGAGGTCAGAGCTCAAAATACAAGAATTCTCTAAGGTTTGAATGCACAAATGAATTGAAAGTGATGCTTCCTCACATATTTAAGCTTAAAAATTAGGGTTTTTTGCCCTAATTTCAGCCAAAAGCTAGGGTTTTTCACCAATTTCACCAATCTTTCCAAATGGGAGCTTATTTTGCATCATTTTTTGCGTTTTTGGCATTTTTTTGCATCCCAAAGCCTTTCCAGACCCCCTTTAGGCAACATTTTTCCTTTGTTGAGAAATCAACCAAAAATTCAAAATTTATGCTCAAATTTCTCGAGGGGGTAGGGAACGAGCTTGTTCCTTTCGCTAGGGCAACAGTGAGGCATCCAAAAAAAAATTAAAAATTACTTTTTGATTTAAGCAGTAGTTTTTAATCTAAGGAGTTTTAGTCTTTAAACCAAAGTAGTAGGTACCTCGCTTCAAAGAGGGGAAAAATGTAGACACTTAAAATTGTCCTGATTGGGAAAGGATCGCCATTCCACATTAATGTGACACCACTCCCCGAATAGTATAAGTTTCAATGGATTAGAATAAGTGTTTTGAAAGCTTTCGTAGTTTAATATGTGAAGTTTTAATGGATTCTTAGTCTAGTTTTCATTGATTGATCTTATTGGAATGATTTTTAGTGGCACAATTACACTTTGAATCCTCATGGATCAAGTGTAGTCATCCCATAATAATTCGTTGATGACACAAGGTATGATGAAGGAATCTTCCTTGGATATTCTACTAAAAGCAAAGACTACCGGTGCTACAACAAAATACTAAGAAATATTTTTGAGAGTATAAGTGTCAAGGTTGATGAAGGTTTTTAGAACTCAGTGGTGATATATTCGAATATAAATCAGATGAACCTATTTGCAGAGAAAAAGAAAAATCTAAGGAAAAGGAAGTACAAATTGAAGAGAAAGAAGCTCTAGAAAAGACCCCTAGAACCCCTAAGTATATGCAGAGGAATCATGATGAATAAAAAATCATTAGAGAGAAAAGAAAAGGTGTGTTAACAAGAAGGAAAGTTATTGAAGAAGAGGTAAATCTATGTTTACTTTATGAAGTTGAACCCAAAATAGTGATTGAGCCATGCAAAGATGAACATTAGATAAAGGCTATGGAAGAAGAAGTACTACAAATTGAAAATAATCAAACTTGTGAACTTGTCCATAGACCTGCAAAAAAATATATAATTAGAACAAAATGGGTGTTCAAAAATAAACTGAATGAGAATGGAGTTGTAAGAAACAAGGCAAGACTTGTGTGTAAGGGCTACTCACAAGTTGAGGGAATAGATTTTGAGGAGACATTTGCTCTGGTGGCAAGAATGGAAGCTATGCAAGATGTTTTTTTCTTTTGCAGCACATAAGGACTTTAAATTTTATCAAATGGATGTGAAGTTTTCTTTCTTGAATGGAGAATTGGAAGAAGTATACATGGAACAACTGTAAGGATTTAAGTTATCAGACAAATCGGATATGGTCTGCAAATTGAAGAAGGCATTATATGGATTGAAGCAAGCTGCAAGGTTGGATAAGTATTTGATACAACAAGGATTCAATAAAGGTACCACATATAGTATTATTTACTTTAAAGTTGAAAAAGATCAAATCTTGATTGTGGTTGTGTATGTTGACATAATTTTTGGAGGTAATGAAGCTATGTGCAAAAAGTTTGCAGAGAGAGTTTGAGATGTCTTTGTTTGGGGAGATGAATTTCTTTCTTGGGCTACAAATCAATCAAACAAATAAAGGAATTTTCATTTCACAATCAAAGTATTTCAAGGAGATGTTGAAGAAGTTTGGAATGGAAGACTTTAAACTGGTATGTATTTCTATGGTTACTAGTTGCAAACTGAACAAGAATGATGAATCTCCTAATGCTGATTGGAGCAAGTATAGATCAATGATTGGTGGACTACTATATATAACTGCTACTAGACCGGATATCATGCATGTAATTTATCTTGTGGCTAGATTTCAAGAAGACCCTAGAGAATCACATGTTGCAACAGTAAAGAGGATATTCAAATACTTAAAGGGAAATCTGGATCATGGCTTATGGTATCTAAAGGATGCTAATTTCATTTTGAGTGCTTACACAAAAGAAAATTGGGTTGGTTGTGTTGATGATAGGAAAAGTATAAGTGGTGGTGCATTCTTTCTTGGATGTAGATTGGTATCATGGCTAATAAAGAAACAAGATTCACTATATTTATCTACTGTAGAGGTTGAGTACATTGCAGCAGCATCTTGCTACACATAGGTGTTATGGATGAGGAAAACATTAAAGGATATCAGAGTGGTGTATGATGAACCAATTTCTATCTTCTGTGACAATACAAGTGCAATTAATATTTCAAAGAACTTAGTAATGCATTCAAAGACAAAATATATTTCAATTAGATACCACTTTCTGAGAGAGAAGGTTGTGGAGAATGAAGTAAAGCTTGAATATGTGCCTACAAAGGATCAGATTGTTGATATATTCACTAAGGCTCTTCCTAAGGATATTTTTGAGTATCTCTAGGAGAAGTTGGGGGTCTTTTCCCTCCTTCTTTGAACTAGAATCATAAGGAGATGCATCAATATAGTGGATTTCATGATCCATCCTTTTGTCCAAACTAATGTTGGTGGCTACCTCTAAGGGGGAGTAGGTAGTGACATTGTTGGTTGTTGCAGTCAAAAGAGTGTGTGTTGTCATTGTGCAGTGGTTGCTAATTTGGTGTAGTTTGGTGTGTTCTCCTAAGGGGGAGTATATGGAGAAGTTAAGGAAAGATATTGCAAAGCAGTAGTAAGCAGGTTGATTGATGTCAAATATTTTGTCCCTTTGCCATTGATGTCAAAGGGGGGGTGAAATTCATGTAAAAAAGAACAAGTTATCAAGGAGAGAGAAACATGTGAAAAAGAGAAGCTACAAAGGGGGAGAGAGTCATGTAAAAAAGATAAGGAAGAGAATCATGAGCTAGTTGGGTGAGGAGGAAAATTAATGTGAAGAGTTGTAGTATGTTGGTATCCACAGTTGTTGTGTCTTTGATGGTTTTTCACATCATGTGTTGCCATTAATGACAAAGGGGGAGATTGTTGCAAGTATGAGAAGTTGGTGTTTTCATTGATGTCAACAAGCCTATGTTGTCATTAGTGTCAACTGTATGAGATGGAAGGAAACTACTGTCGAGGGAGATTGTTGAGAATGAGAAGTTTGTGTTGTCTACACTTTGATTAGTTGTATTATGTTGTCATTAGTAAAGCTACTAGTGTCAACCTCTAGTGTTGTTATGATAAGTTGGTTGAGTTTCTACATTGTAGATGTTTCGGTAGTGTTGAGGAAGTATTGAAGATGATGAGGATGTGTCTCTAGTGCTTGGTTTCCAAGTTCTTTTGAGAAATTTTGATAAAAGAGGAAATAGTGTGTTGCAATGGTGTTTTGTGTTGCAGGGATGTGTTCTAGTTTTTCTCTGCATTTCTTCTAGGTTGAAGATATGCTTATGCATTTTAGATATGTTTGTGAGAGATGTTTAGAGGTGTTATATCTAGGATTTTGGGTGTTGGATCATTTTACAGAAAAAGTTGTGTTCACTAGTATGTGAATTGTGTATTGCAAAGGTGTATGGGAGAGATGTTTTTGCTTTGTATTTCTTTGCAGTTATGTTTCAGGTCTTGTGGATCTAAAGGAGTGTTGATAGTGTTGGTATCTTTCTTTAGTTGAGGTGGTTTGTGTTTGGTGCTTTGGAAGTCAGTTTCTTGAGTTACAGTGGATGGGAGAGTTGTATGAATGTATTGGATGTGTACACTCTTCAAGTGAAAGTTGTTGCAAAGGAGTTTGATGGATTTTAAGGTGTTTGTAGAATATTCCAGATTGTGCTCAGGTCAAATTTATTTTCCACGAGTTGTTGTTGGAACAAAGGAAGCATGCACTTACAAGTTTAATGGTGTTTACGTGGGTAACAATTGACCTTGGTGTTTACACTACTTGTGAAGGTTCTTCATTGGTTGTGGAAGCATGGTGTGGTGTGTAAGGATGGATTTAGGTCTTAGCTAAGGAGTTTTGTGGTCCACCTCCATTCCTTTCCACCGCGGGAATATTTTGGTGTCGACCTAATTTGAATTTGCACATTTGAGGTGCATAGCCAACCTTGGAGAAAGCTTTCAAGGTTGAAGATGGTATAAATAAGAGTTGAGTTGTTTATGGATTGTGTGATAGAAGAGATAGACAAATATGATGTGAATTGTAGAGTTATAGAGTACGAAATTGAGAAGTGTAGTGTGAGCTTTCATGTGTTAGATTACTGGATGCAATGAGAAAAAGGTGTCTACAATTCTTTAATCAGGCTGTGAAGGTGTTGGTGACATTGTGGTGGATCCTTTGTTGCATTGAGATGATTTTCTCTGTGTAAAATTTCTTCTCTATCTTCTTTTCTATTCTAGCAGCAAGCCTTTCTTTTTCTGGGCAGTGTAGCCTCCGATAGTGAGCCTTTGTAATTGGTATTGATATCTTATATTGTGAGCTAATCCTCACTGTGGTTTTTCCCATATTGGGTTTTTCCATGTAAATTTGGTGGTGTCTTCTTGTGTATGGTGTTGTGTTTTAGTTTCTATTTTTTTCTTTTCATGCTAACTCATCATAACAGATTAAGGGTTTATTGAATGGATGTGGATCTAAATGTTAATGAGGGTTTTGAAACTTTAAGGTACAACTAATTCACCCCTCCCCTCTCAATTATCTTATACATTCAACAGACCATGTTTTAAACTATCTTTTTCCTCTTCATTTTTTTAGAAAGGATACCCTATGATTATGATATTATTTAGGAGGTTGATTATTTGGAGTACTTTTAATCTTCATATGAGGATGATGAGGTTTCTTCAGATGCTCCTTCTTCTCCTTTAGAGATAGTTGTTGTACCTTCATCTTTAGTGATTCCTTACAGTAGAGTCATTGATTGAGGCTCCCACCATTCATGTTCGACAAGACCATTCATTTTATGTTGGTGATTCATTGAGAACTTCCAGTGATTCATTCCAACAAGTATCTCATTGTCTTCTTGATTGGGATTCTTATTTATCAAACATTGTATCTTTATTTTTGAAGTCTCACATTTAAGATATTGAGGATACATTTGATGGGTTATCTCTCCTCTTTGATGGCAGTCATTGCATAAGTATTTTTAAACCATCTTTGTCTTTGGATATTGTTCAACATCAGTTTCTGCATAGTCCTAGTTTGTCACCTTCTTCATGATTTGGCATGTACCTGATTTGAATGTGGCATCTTCATCTTCAGTGGACAAGGAGACACATGAATAGATTTTAGAGACATCATCATACATCTTTATGCTTCTTCCTTTCAATTCCTAGATCTGGAATTGGAAGTATTCCTACATTTGCACTTGGTTTTGTTTCTTTTGAAAGGGAGACAAGTTGTTTTTCGACATTAGATCATGTTTTGTCTTCAAGCACTTACCATTTTTGTAGGATTATTATACATTATGGGAGGGCTGCATAGTCTCTCTATTTACCTCTTATGGGGGGTCATTGATTATATATTCATGATGGATTTTGTTCTTGGGGGGTATCATTGATTCCTTTGTTCATCATCCTTGTTTATATATTTTCTCTCTTTTGGAGAGGGGTTTTTTCCCGTGGTTTTTCTCCTTATCTTTGCTTGTGAGAGATTGCATTTGTACATGGGTACCTAACATGGCCTTGTAGTCAAGACACATATTTGCATCATTTGCATAATGATTTATTCTCCCTAAGTTGCACTTAAGGGGGGGTGTTGGTGTAAATAGGTAATTCTCCTAACTAGTTATTAGTGGGGTCCTATTTACATGTTAAGTCCACTTAGGTCCTAGGCATATTTATAGAAGATTTAAGTTGTTTAGATAAGATTTTATTTTTATTTTTTATTTAATACTAATGTTCTAGGTTATTTAATAATGACTCATGTCATTTAACAATGACACAAGTCATTTAATGTTTTGAATTTGGTACTTCATCACACCTTGTCTATATAAGCAAGACTATTGTACACTTTTATAATAATACCTCATCGTCATATTTGATAGATGTTAATATCAAGCAAGCTCATTTCTTCCATACTCTCTTGTGGAAGGTTTTCATTATTTTTGCAGGTGGTCTTGGGTATAGAGCTAATCTTCAGCTCCTACACTTTTAACACTATTTTTTATCTTTGTATCATACAAAAGACTAATAAAAATTGGTATGATAACTTATGAAAAAATCGTTAATATTACAACAACAAAAAATGTGAGTGAACAAATAAATAAAGGTAATGCAACTGAATAATGATGAGTATAGTTGATGAAATTAGTTGTAGATTATAACTTTTGTATAGTCAATACTAATGTAGGAGCATATACCATATATAGAAATGTAAATAGTTAAAATTATAAACATTTAAGGTGAAAAAAATGACTATTTCCAACTTTAGATTTTGTAGTATTTTAAATATTGGTAAGTCTACTTTTTTCATGTGGATTTGCTTTTTATTGACTATTTTTTGTTGCCATGGATTGAGTAGTGTTTTTTAAATTTTGATAGGTTGATTTTTTTATTTTGTGTACTTCATTTCATTGATTAAACATTTTATTTACTTGTTTTTATTAAGAATTTGTATTGGTTACCTTTGAATTTATGGTAAGTCTTGCATTTTTCCTATTCGTGTAGGTACAATGGTGGGTGAGAGTTCAAACAAATTACATAAATGAACTAGTTGGGAGCAAATTGAATTTACAAGTTGGAAGAGATTGTTGACATTTAAATAATTGATATTAATACTTAAAATTTTGTATTGATACATTCTATATGCCTTTACCTTTTATTTGCGTCATAGGATACTTAGATTTGACAAGTGCTCCCATTGTTGTACATTGTTGATTGTATTAGAAAAAAGAATAATGGTAAACTTGTTTAAATTGAAATGTTTATATATGTCATAGGATAATTAAATTTGGCAAGTGTTCTAAAATGTTGACTGTAATTGAAAACGAATATTGGTTAGCATGTACAAGTTGACATATTTGGCAAGTACAAACTAAATCATAAATCGTAATACTTTTTATTTGTATTTGTACATATTGGATATAATATTTATGTATTTTATTTTTAAATGTGATATGCAACATGTACAGTTTTCTCCACACTCTTAAAAAATTATGGAAGAAACTTTATTTTAAAATTGATACACATATGATAGATAGTTATATTATATTAATTAGAGAAAAATATATTATATAACATTTGATAATATATGTATATATATGATTTTTTTACTTGAGGGTTACAAGTTCTAAAGTGTACAACAACCAACCCCGCATGTCATATATTTGTTAATATTCTGATTAATATGTGAAATGAATATTAACATGATATATAGTATTAATTTATTCTAATACTAATATGT